>QYTT01083856.1:4706-29261 GCA_006980735.1 Dasypogon diadema
AATATGTGGACGAATTAATGGGATATGTTCTAACAATGTGTACTGAAACCGCAAGATGTGGATAATCCTCTAAGTTGAATGCTTTCTATGGAAAATTTTTGTGTTTATTGAACCTGAATCGCTAATGAATCTTTGGGTTCGTTAAAAACGGTCCCTTAAACATGTGGATGCGGTTAGATTTTATGCAAGAAATAATAAAATTTCACGAGATGATAGAAATCGTTTCGAGCCCACCTTTTGTCATTCGAAACTCTCCAATCACAAGTCACGAGTCACACTTTTAGCATCATATCAAAAGCAAAGTCAATGTAGAGTTCCTTAGTTCACATTTCTGGCCTACTAGTGTTTCTGTTCGGGTGCCTAAATGCTCAGGCAAGCGTTTTTGACTGCTTTATAATAGTATTTGATTAATCAGGGCAACATAAGAAACAACTTTTTTTTTGTATTTTTTGTAATCCAGCAAAAACTTATTTGCTATCACAACGGGTTACAATTTCTATCGGCCGACCGACTGATTGCTTCTAATTTTAACTGCTTTACCAAAAGAATAATTTATTGCAATTAGCAACCATAGTCTACGTCAAAACACTTATTCAAAAAACGCTTTTAATTAGAAATTAAAAATTTTGAAAAGATAAAATTATCTTACTTAATCTTAGTTAAACCAAGTTTACTTTTCAAACAATAATTTAGTGGCCCATTTTCGAACTTTATATATCATTTTTAGTAAAGTATCTGTGTACCAAATTTCAAGTCGCTGGCTTAAGGCGTTCTTCAGATAACCCGCGGTTAGACAGGCAGACAGACAGACGGTTAGACAGAAAGACGGACAAAAAGAAGGACATCTATTAACGGATTTTTTTCTTCTCCCATTAATGGCAATGCAGGTTATTTCTGTGTATCATGAATATTTCGATGCGTTACAAACGTTTGCTCAAAGCTGGTTATTAGCCTATTGCTCTCTGGGAAATAACTTTGATGTTAGCCTTCAAGCAATTTAATACCATCGCAAATGGTATATAACGCGTTGAACTTGTCGAAAGCTTTGCATCTGTAAACTGAGCTAAAAAAAATAAATAAATTACACTGAGCTGTTGCAAAGGAGCTCAGAAAAAAATGTCTGCTTTGCATATACTATTGATGTTTTAAGGGCTAAGTCATTTGTCCAGTTGTTACAACCCCCATAGAGCCCGTAATTATGACGGCTAGATGTTGGAGACGGGATGCAGGACTTATGGATCTGATCGCCCGTTGGGCACCACGTCGAGACTCATTATTCAAGGGAAAATAAATTTCAGACGAATTTCTTTTGGAAATTTGTTTTCATTTTCCCTTGCTCTAGAAAAGGGAAAGAGACACTATCTCGAAGCATCTTACTATATTCTGATATATATATTTCATTAATGATTTTAGAATGAGCTAAAAAAGGCTCAGATATTTATGCATTTCACAAGCCAGCAAAACTGCAAACTTTCAAAACAATCGGACTTTGTTCATTAAGTTCGAATACTTTCACTTCTTCTCCTTATATTTTCTTTTGAAATTATGTTTGAAGTGGGTAGGTGAAATTGAGAATATTAAAAATTTAAAACAAGAAATTTTGTTGCACCCTGTGGAGTTAAGTTCCGAACCATACTTCTTAAGGTTTAGTTGAGACATATCATAAAAATAAATCTCAGACATGCCCCGAATACAACTTGGTTGTGTACTATGTTGTCAGAATCAAGTTGGGCTTTCAGTTGAAAGCTCCTACACTACGTGCTTGTAAAATCGGATAGTACATATTAAAATGCTGAGGAAAAATCTTATTTATTTACGAATTTTATTTATTACGAATAAGATAAGATAAAATCCCATTAGCAACATGTTGACACAAATTATCATATGAAGAAAAACATAAAGCTATAATAAGTAATTCCTCGAATTTTTTGCAATACTAAAAATGTGATCCATCTAACTAAGATTGTTGGATACCTATATCCCTGAAATCTTGAAGTTAAGAGTGTACGAAATGCTCACTCTACTGTGGGAAAGAGCTGGAGGTGGGCAAGTGATTTTTATACCCTAAATGTAGAGTATTATACCTTAAGGTACACGTTTGTAACAAATATTTATGATGCACAGAAATAATCTATATTGCCACTAAAAGGAGAAGAAAAGAAATTGCTTAATAGATCTCCACCTGTCTGTCCGTCTGTTTGTCCACGCGTTATTTCGAGAACGCTTTAAGCTAGATATTTTAAATTTGGTAAACTCTTATCATTTTATTATTGAAAGATCAAGCTCGAATTTGGGAATTCCTTCATAGGTTTGCCGTATGAAATCACCAGCTATAGTTTTTTCTTCTAAAACAAGAGCGCTTCGAAGTAGATGGATAAAATTCGGTACACAAGTACTTTAGTAAACCCTAAATATCTTGGCAGAAAATGAAACAGATCGAGCAAACTCTTCTGCGGGCTGCCGTATGAAAGTTTTATTTATTAAAGTCGGAAGTGTAAATTTGTTTCAAAAGTTTTTGTAATCGTCACGAAAATATGCATGGTTTTCGAGGTCACTGGTTTCGAATCTAGAGTGGGATATATTACATTCAAAATCGTGGAGAAAATGTTCTAAATATCAACGGAATGTTCGCAAAATGGCAGATATATAGGTCTCTGGGGTTGATGATTGCAAATTTGACATCAAGTTTTAATAATTCAAGATGGCGGATCAAATATGGCGGTCATAAATGTCAATTATCTGAAAAATTTTGCGGTCGTCATGAAAATAAGTCTATATAGGTTTCCAAAGTCACTTATTTCGAATCTGGAGTCAAATTTTTTTAATTCAAGGCAGCGGACAAGATTCTTTAACGGCCAACGGAATTCAATATCGCGTATTCAATGTGGCGAACACATGTTTGATAATGGTATGGAATATTTATGAAAACATGTATGTATAGGTTTTCGGAATTCTGTGACTACGGATTGATGATTAAAAACTTGACATTATATTTTATACAAATTCAAGATGATGAATGCAATTTGGTGGACATCACTTTAAAAAGTTTATAGATTGTGTAGAAATTCTGAAATATGGAATAAATCATTTCTAATAAATGTTAAAGCAGTAAATTAGATATTTTAAGAGATTCAAATCTAATACTCCTATTACTTATATAATTTGTGTCATTAATCTATGTGTCTGTCATTCCGCTTCCATGTAGATTATTTATAAAGGCGTCAAATGTAGATTAGTCGTCTGGCTTTGTCGGTATCCCCTACCGACTAATCTCAGTGTCGTAGGTTCGAACCCTATATTAAGCGATTTTTCTTCCTTCTATTGCAAGTAATTATTATTAATATAATTTATTTATTTGTTACTCTTTATACAAATTTCTGAAGTAAAACATCTGTAGCGACAGTAATAGAAAATTTTGAGGCATAGTTCAAAGACTGACATGGCGTGGTTTATTAAGTATTAAGACGGCCAACCAATTATTTTTTTCTTTTTTTATAAACAATTAATTTCCTTTCTAGCCTTACCTATCCCACCAAAAAATGTTCTTACACTAGCATCGGAGACGTATAACTAAATGGTTGAATTAAAATTAAGAAAAATAGAAAATTAGTATGTTAGTGTTGGGGAATACAATAACAAAATTATAAGACTAGAGGTAACTTTAGTATATCCTCAGAGATTCTTAAACTAAAATGTCCGTTAACATCGTTAACTTTTAAACGCAAGTGATTAATGGGTTCATGCTCTCCATAGTTAGTTCTTTTCGAAATTTGCGGCTATCAATTCTAAAGAATACTTTACCCAGGTATTTTTAAAAACCAATATTAGAATTCAATGGCTGGTGCATGAAAGGTATGCCAGTAACGACGTTATAAGCACATAAAATTCATAAGTTTGAACCGTTTGTGAAAAAGTGGAAGGAGATCACGATGATTTTCTAAGGCTGGTCTTTCAGCGGTCAATTTGGATAGCCTAGAAAGGATTTCAGACTTGACATGTGTACTCAAGTAGTGGTTTGAAAAACGTGTTATACAATGTTAAGGTAACTTGAAGGCTGGAGAACCTTCCAGACCTACGTTTAATGGATCCAAGTGTGGATTTATTTTGGAAACAGCATAATATTGAGAAATAAGATCCAACTGGAAGCAGATATTACGTTAGGTGGGTGTGTTGGCAGTGTTCTGGGAGGGAACAGTTGAAGCGTCAACCGTTGCATGGGGGATCTTTTGTGTGCAGTTTATCACTGAGGATAATAATTTCAAAATGATTATAAATTGTGTCTATAAAAAATGAACCATCAACGGAACGTGTTTCACATTAAGCGTGTGGTTTAGGTACACATAATTTTTATTGTTGAAATTTATGCGACTATTTGAAATTTATAACATGTAAACTTTAATGTAGCTAACCTAAAGAGTGACCGATTTCCTAGCAAGGAATTGTCATGGAAGAAAAACCATTTCCCGATTTTTACATTTCTGATTTAACCCTGAGAATTCAAATCCCCCTTCAGCTTGTAATGGGTCTATTGAAAGAGACTTCGTGACGCTTCTTTTTTCAGCTCTTTGTTCCATCTCAAAAATCGTGACAACGAAACAAAACACACGAACTTAAAACCATCACTGCCGTATAGAATGGTTTTTGGATTAGGCTGAACATAGAGAAGTTTCCATAAAAATGAAAAAATACCCTTTTATGATAAATTAAACACTTTTCTCCACGGTACCGTGTGAAATATGCGAACTTACGGGGAAGTTAGCAGTTAATATATTCCCCTTTTCCCATGAATCTTTGTAAACATTCCCATTATAAATGAAAGGTGGTACCAAGGACGGGAAGTTTTTGCTGCCTTTTTGAAATGCAAACATATTTCTTCTATTTTGCTACCTAAACCTATTAAGCCTTATGCAATGGTATGCTTATAATGACACACTAATCTCTTGGTCCGAGATAGATTAAATGTTCCAAGGAAGAGGTACCGAAGTCATATAATAATTTAAATTGTCAACAGGCGAGGGGACATTAATTTAGTACTTGTCAGGATGACCTGCCAAGAACACCTTTAACAGATTAGCATTGTTTCCCAACACGTACGAAATACGAGTGGGGCATTTTTCTAGCTTCTAAAGTTAAATGATTGGACATGTCTACCTGCCGAGATTGTGGTGAAGGTACTGTATATTTTAAACATTAAAATCGCCCACGGGGACGATTTCGGAAGAAAAAAAGTGGCTAATAATAATTGGTCAATTATATCGGGCAGTTTCTTGAAGAAGAATACAGTATCAGCTTCCAGCAATTATAACAAGAGAGAAAAGCTAGGGAAAATTGCTGACCTCGAAATCAGCTGATAAAGTTATCTATAGGAGTGAAAAAGGCAAAAACCCCTAAACTTTCGCTCTATGTAAAAAAAGGCAAACATAACATTCACCTTATGCAGTACAAAAGAATGCTAGACACAAAAATAAAAATCCATTTTTCTTTAAAATATAACGCTGTTGTATTTGTTCGATGGTATCCGTATCGGACATCTGCCTAAAGACTGATTTCCACGACGCCAACGTCAGAGGGGAACTCGAAAATAATTTCAAACAAAAGTAAAGAGGATAAAATTACCTAAGCTGCGCGAATGTAAGGCATGAAAAAGCCCTTTCCTTTCTGAAACTGGAACTCTTCTAATTTTGGTACATTGGTGAAGAATACCCATTCTATTTCCTATTTATCAGGCTTACGTTTTATCAGAGAGCATGTCAAAATTTAGTTATTGGTTACTTTTATCTACCGAAAGTTGTCCAAAAACAATTTAAAATTCTTCTTGTCATGTTTCATTGAATTTTCCTTTAAGCTTCTCTTACCGTAAGCATAGTTTTATTTTTCGAAAGAATTTGTGGATAAGTAATCTGCGACAACAGTAGTAATATATCAGCAAAATAACTTATTTTTTCAGTTGAAGACCTCTGTTCCATGTTTTTTTAGAGCACTTATTATTTGTTGTAATAATCCATCTTTTATCAGTTTTCTATTTGTTTCGTATCCCTGAACTAAATCCATAATCCGATCTCCACCGTCTTTCATTAATTGTTTTAGTAAATTAGTTTCAAAGCACGTCTTTACCAATTGCGTGTTGATAGTAATCTTCAAGAAAGTTATCCACAAAACCCTCATCACACGTCTTAACTTCAGTTCCAGATGTATTCCCATTAAAACCAATTAGACATTAAGTTTCCTGTCGTGTTAAAGAAGTTTTTATTTGCTATCACTTCTGTAGCGGAAAATATTTTCCTAGTTTCCTTTTTTTTGGATTATACCTTAACGGAAGTATTTCCATTTCCTTTTAATAGTCAAGGGATTTTTCATATTTTTCTTGAAATGTCGGCACGTGCTAAAAATGTACCCTCAACTACCTGGTTGTCTAACAGTTCTCCATTAACCCTCAATAAACAGAACCTTCGTCATCGAACTCCAGTTAAGTGGGCTTCAATTTCTCTTCTCCTATATACTTCCCTGAAGTGGCCACAAGCTTTAAATCTTATTACTTGATATACTTCATTTGTGGATACCATGTCATATATATATACATATACATATTGTTCTATTATTGCCGTTATTTAAGTATTTGAAGCCCTATTCACAAAGCACGAGGGAAACGTTTATATTTTAAACTTATTTACATTGAATTTAACATAATGTACCATCATAAAATAGCATCCAAAAGAGAGCTATAGGTCATGCCATCTAATATCTTTTGAGCAAATTTCATCATGTTTCCCTTGCCTGTTGTGGATACTCAAAAGTAATAGTCATCAAGTTTTCTACTATACGGACAATTTTACGAAGCACTGGGCGGGCACTTATAAACATTTAATTTTTCAAGAACAATGATAAAGAGCCTGCTTATTTTTACAAAAATTATATAAATTACCAATACGTTAAAATATCAAATGAAAAATGCCCACACGTAGGTATGGAAAAAATTAAATAAACACAATGAAAGCAATTAAAAGAGGAAAATAACAAAATCAACAAGTTGATGTACTTTAGGAATTTTAGAAAATATGCAATTGAAGGTGTTGATGCCCAAGCGAAAACATTTTATCCTAACAATAAAATCACTTAACGCCAAAATAATTTCAATTCAAACAAAGCAACTGTTTAACTACCATCGCCACAGTGGTACATCGAGAGCTTTAAGCAGTACACATACAGTCTGTGAAAGTGATGTGACATGCTCGACCTGTACGCGCGGAATAATTACTTAAATATGATGACTTGTTGATATAAATAAATATGAAAACTTGTAATTCCAATATTAGAAATGTGAAAACTAGCAATTCTTACCATGATATATACAAATAATAATTGAAATCGTAAAACATGCTCTTCGTAAACATAATGGTCCTTCGAACAGGAGCCATGCATCAAATTAGAAAATATTTTTTAAGGTGTTGCTTAAGCTCAGGGGACAACCTTATGATGCTCACCGCACAGCTTAGGTGGAACGAAATTAGGGAAGCGAAGATTGGGGAATTTTAACCTGACAAATGTTGCAAGTGAGCCACAATTTTTTGGCATGAAATTTTTACTGTGCAACATCCCAGGGGCTTCACAAGTACAATTCTTTCCAGTAGAATAGCCTCAACCACTGGTACCCAGAACAATCGCCATGTCCTGTGCGAGATTCGAACCCACGCCAACAGACAAGAAACTCTGCGGACGTGCGTCTCAGCCCAATCGACCACCGGCGTGGATTAAAAAGAAAAATAGGGGAAAAAAGAAATAAAAATGCAATGAAAGTGCACCACGAAATCTTAATATTTGCGAGATCATAGCCATATCAGCCTGAATTTAGTCATCTGAATTCACGTAGCTTAGCTAGGAGCTGTATTATCTCGTATGTGACTTCTAAAGATGTCATCTTAAGTAATTTACCCAGGTGCGTCGAAAAAATGTTATAGATATTTTTGAATAAAACGGCAACAAAGGTCAAGCATTTGAATAGATATTCCGTAAACACTACTATTTAATTAATTTTATTACTATCAAAGAAAATGCATGCTTGCATTTAATAAGTATGCGCTTTTCTCGTAAATGTTTGGTGTTATGTAATAATGATGCAGGTATTTCTAAAGATTCAGACTTAAGAATTACTTCTAAAAGAATTTACACAGTTGTTTCTTTTACTGCGAAAACGTTTACATGTGTTATAGTGCGTACATTGCATATATTTGATCAACAACATATTGTATAACAAAGATGAAGTCCATGAAAATGTAAATTAAGTGGAATGCATGTCACAGACTCAGTATTTACGTAACTGATTAAAACAATTGTATTGTTAATTACAGAAAGGATATGGCCCAAATAAGGCTTTAACTGCTGCCGTTCCTCCAATCATAGATTCAATTACTTCGTTTTATTGATTCTTTGTTCTACTGGCAATTTCGAAGTTTAAACAGTTCCCTTTGTATCCTGAGGGCTCTATTAAGGCTTCATTATTAAAGGAAAATTCCCAAACAGCACATTTATTACTCGTAACAATATAATTAGAAAATTGTAGGACATAATTGTTGTAATTTGTTTTGAATTCAGGTGCGTTTAATTACTGTTTAACATACGTGAGCTGAAATGCAAAGGGAAATAACTATATTTCAATGTCTGAAGTATACTTTAGCGGAATACCTGCTTTCACGGACATGTTAAATTAAATACAGATAGCCCTGGCCGTGTACAAGTTAATTTATTAATATTTTATTTGTAACTCTTTTTAACTCCGTAGTTTTTCGCAAACTATCCCCTAGTAGAAGCTATTTTAAAGACTCCTTAAGAAAGAAAAAATGAAACGCATACACACATATATTTTCAGAATGTAAGGGATGAGAGCATTTAGCCATAAATTATGTGGATAAATAACTACACTAAAAATTACAATGCCAGGAAAACAGCTGATTCTCGTGATATAAGTTAAAAAAACACTTGCGGGTTTTTGGTGAAAAAAATAAACTCTTTATTTTTACTGCCCAAATTACACTAATTCTACTTAAGATTATGAACTCACCTGTCTTGCCGGTGGGTGACATTTTCCTCTGGATGTCTCGGCTACGTGAGTTGTCATCGAATTTCTCCTGGTCTGCGGAAACCGTCGTTGATCGTGGGAATGAAGTTATGAAGCAGAAAAGCTGTGTAAGTTTCCTCGGTGTAAATATCTGTTGATCCACTGTTTAGGTTTATGAAGGGTCCGGGGTGAATGGGAGTCTTTTATGTTGGAAAAAAAATGAGATGCTGCATTATAGCACAATTTTTCATAAAAATTCGTTTCGTTATGAATTTTTGGGAGATATCTGCCCTTTTAACAGGTTCTCAAAATTTAACTACTATTTCAATATTTAACAAATTTACATGAATTCGTTCTATATATAATTATGTATGTGCAGTAGTAACCAATCTCATTTTGGTGCTTCAATAGTTGTCGGTTGAACTGAAATTTTAAATAACTTGCAGTGGGGTCAGATTGATCACTGTATAGGAGGAAATTGATAATTTCTTTATTACAATTTTGGTAGCATTTCTTTAAGTTCTTATACACTGTTCAATTTGTTTTCAAATAAGCAAGATGCGAAGATCTTATAACTGAAAATTAGGGACACATGGAATATTTACTTGTCCATACGAACACCGAAATCGCAGCATTGCCTGCAAACACAACCAAAATGAAAACGATTTCCCAAAAAGCAAAGTATACGATTTCGGTATCCGTATGTACAAGTTAAAATTTAATTTTTTATATTTTCAAGTGACAACTAGGCAAAAAGGGGAACAAATCCACAATTTAGAAATCTGTAAGTATTCCGTACCTGCCTTCGTATATGATTGATTGGATCTCCGATTATTGTGTCCACGGCAAGTGAGATCAGCACTCATACTGTGCTAATGAAATCGCTGATCTTGCTGATCGAAACACACTCATTTTCCGAAAATAAGAATACGAAAATTGCAATAAGAAAACTATAGTGAATCGAGTTGTTTATTTTATATTTAAAAACAACATCAGTCACGGTAACAATCAATCTCACACCAGAACAGACTTTTATATGACGAGATTGATAGCAATGAAATGCAAATTGATCGACGAAGATCCTTGTTGGCCTCAGATAATTGATGTGGTACCCATATTCCTTGCCTACGTACCTTTCCAAATTCGTGTAGGAGCCTCTGTATAGTTGATCATGTGGACCCAATGCTTCTCGATAATTCTTGTGTTCTTTATCTCAAATTCTGATCCACTAGAGATTTTAATGTGTCATTATCAAATTCAACTGGTCATCCACTTCGAAGCCTATCAGGGAGATCGTAATCACTAGTAGCAAACCTCCTGCACGAACGTTGACACTTGTTGATCTTCAATATGTCTCCATAAATATTGCAAATTTTCTGTTCCATTAAATCCCGCATGAAAACTAAAAAGTATGCAATGACGAATATGAAGGAAGGTACAAATATTACAGGCCAGTAAAAAAATTAATATTTCTTAGAATATTTAAAACACAGGCTGCTTTATCGAAAACTGTAAAAGAATACTTTTTTTAACCTGAATTTCTGCGCTCTTTTATTTCCAGCTGACGAAACACAGCTTATTTCTCCTACTGGGAGGTTACTGAACCTAGCTATCCTATCCTGTACTTGAAGAAACAAGTTGTTAGACTACTATCCCTTTAACGATTTAAAGGAATTTTACTTTACAATTTAAGGCTAAGGTTTTCGAGACTCTCATCAATGATAAAGTATTTTGAGAATAACACTCTAATTCACGATCGCCAATACGACTTTCGCTCTGGATACTCAACTGGAGATTTGATGACGTTCCTCACCGAGCGTTGGCATCATTGCCTAAATTGCTTCGGTGGGTCGGGGGTTGTTACGTTGGATATCTCGAAGACCTTTGACAAAGTCTGGCATCTCTGCCCTTTTAGCCAAACTTCAGCATTTGGTACCGAACCTTCTCTCCTAACTTGGATTGGTAGTTTTCTTTCTGACCTTTCCATCCGTGTTGCTCTGGACGGCGCCATCTCCAACGTTTACAGCATTAATGCCGGCGTGTCCCAGGACTCTGTATTGTCCGCCACTCTCTTTCTACTCTTCATCAGTGATCTCTTATCTCTAACCTCCAATCCTTCCAGTTTTGCTGATGACAGTACCCTTGATTTTATGTACTCTTTTGGATCAGTAGCTGACTATCTCGAAACTGCTACTGATGCAAATCAAGCGCGCATGATTGCATCACTTAATGATGACATTACCAAAATCCTCGCCTATGGCAGGACGAATCGTGTCGAGTTTAGTCCATCCAAAAACCAAAGCTGTCTGATTTCCCTCAAAAAATCGTCGAACCCCCCTCATCCTCTCTTCGTCAATGGGGTGAGTATTTCTAACTCGCCTAACTTGGACATCTTAGAAGTTCAGGTATCCATCAATTTCAGTTGGACGGATCACATCTTTGCTATTGCAAAGAATACGATGAAGTGCTTGGGCTTCCTGCATCGATGCAAGAAATACTTTACCCCATATGACCTAGCGCTCATCTACAAGGCTCATATTAGACTCATACTTGAATTTAATTCATATATTTAGGTAGGGGCAGGACGCACCGCATTGTCCGCGTTGGACAAAGTCCAAAATAAATACTTTTAAGCTGATTTGGTGATGAGGCGGATACTTCTAAAATCGATTTTCTGGAGCATCGTCGTAATGTCGTAATGCATTTTTTATCGCTACCATAATAGACATTGTTCTAACGAAATCTCTGGTCTGATTCCTTGTAGTTTTATCCCAGCGCGTGATACCCGCGCGACGGGCCGTCTTCACCATTTCGTCATTGAGACAAGACCCAGCAGAACGTTGAAGTTTCGAGAATCTTTCTTGAGCCGAACCATGCGAATGTGGAACAAACTATCATCTTCTGTTTTTTCTGTTGACTATAGGCCTATTATAGAATGTACACCGATATTTCCACTCGCCCTCCTAACTCCTCCTCTCCCACATTCCCATTTTCTTCCTTCCTGCCAAGGCTGTAATCAAAGTAATATCACTAGGTAGAATAAACCTTGCTGTAGTAAATACATAAAAGGAAATTGCTTTAAATTTGCAATGAATAAAAAAGTTTTTATCATAAATTTAGCACTAAACCTTTGTAAAGAGCTTATTTTAAATTTTAATCTACTTTTTCAATTGCAAATTTTTGTTTAATTTCTAAATATCCTTGATATCACTGATATTAATACCACTCCTCTCCTCTTTTTCTGACTTTAATTTGTATTCCCTAGCGAATAACTGTCCTCCTCCATGACTCCAATTAGCGGCTTCTGATCCATTTTGACTTCCATTTCCCTACCATAAATAATTTGAAGATACTTGTCGACCTCGAAAGCAATAATCAGTAATTATGTCTCTAATCGGGCGTAATTATGTTCTGGTTCTAACAGGCTGCGCCATGCGAAATTAACTTACCCTTCCTTTTTTAAAAGCATATCTATATAGGCAGGCATTTGTATAGCTAGGAGCGTTCCTGATTATCTTGGATGTATTCATTATCGTATTTTTAATTTGCTGAAAATTTTCAGCATGAACAGATAGGCCCTGAAAACCCACATCCTCTTACAGCTAATTTAATTATATTCAGGATAAACCTTAAATAATTTATCATTCCCAACAGGTTTTTTACTTTCTATTTGTTGAAACGCCATTCCATTTGCAGCGTTAACACAAACCTGTCAGGATGTGCTACGACTTCATGGTGAGACGTGACTTAGGTAATTATCACCTTTTATTCGCCAAATGTTGGTCACACTCAGCCTTATTTTATTTTATTTTTTACCAAAGTTTTGCTCCTTAAAATACCTAAAGCCTTTTATAAGTAAGTTATAGAAAATGTAGAGAGGTGATTTGACTAGTTTGATAGTAACCATCTTTCGCATGTATATAACACCATTAGTTTTGCTGCAGTTTCATTAAAAGTCAGTACTGAGTATTTGTGATTTCTCTTTGACTTACTTAAATCTTTAAGCCTAGATACATATTTTATTATTTGAAATCTAATCTGACGGGAACCATTTCTCTTGAGATTACTTTCCTCCTGCAAAGATCTCTTAATGTTTTCTTTATATTTACCACTTGGAAAATGTGTGGGATACGTTTTCAATTTACAAAGTTCCAGAATGTCTGATTCTTTATACCTTTAAGGATGTTTAACTCTTAACACTTATCAAATGAGTTTACTATTCTAAATATATCGATTGTCCATATCTTGCTAATTAGTCCTACCATTGGAATTTTAGTTAGTTTTTTTTATATTCACAATATTATTGATGCCGATTTATATAGCATTTACACTTCAAATGTAACCATATTAAAAATATCTACAACCAAATCAGATCAGAACCAGGAGTAACCAAATCAAAATCAAGACTACCAAATCAAAATCAAGACTATAAGGATAAGTCATCAGCACACACAGGTTTCAACAGTAAGAAGCTGGCATCCCTCTGCAGATGAAAAAGAAAGTATTTGCTTCCTAGACGCTTCGTTGCCAAAATTTTCCTTAGGCTTTTCGCTACTGTAATGACCCTGTATCATCCACATTGAAAAATTTATTTGAGGTTATTTTATATTTTTCGACATACTCTCCCAACAGGTTAAAGAACTTCCCGACAGCAGCGACTCAATCGAAGCGCATAATGCTTTTTCTACAGAAAAAACCAGTTTCAAGTTATCCGTTTTTTTCTAAGCCAAGTGAAGGTTTATTTTAAGGAATTTCTGCACAATGCTCCGAAGAATTTCATAATTCCGAACAGTACTTTACCACTCAGCATAACATCTTTCCTCCATTCTTGCTGAGTAGTCTTTCAGACGATGCAGCCCATCTAAACAATGAAATAGTAAAACAATTCCCAAAATGTGAAACAACTCTTTTCTTTCAATAACGAATAGAAAAGTGGTGGTATGGGAATTATTATTAAATTCCATCTGTCTGACATTTTATATTCGATTTTTCTGTTTTAGAAAATTCTCCTGTTGGACCCTTTTTCGTTTATATAATATTTTTCTCCAAGTAGTGAATAATTAAGGACTTCTATTAAAATGTTGCAGTGTTATTTTTTGCGGATTTCAATAATTTCTTACGTTTGTTGGAGAAAAAGAGAGGTAGTTAAAATTTAACTCCAGTAAATCTGGGCATCTCTTGTCTTCATTTCAGCGTCCGTTGGCCTATTAGAACTAAATTATAGCAACTCTGAATGTATAGTCAGCTTCGATTAAAGGAACTCGTAGTCGTTTTCTAAGCACTACAAGGAAAAAATCTTTCGGTTACCCTGATCCTCTTGAACCTGTCTTTGGGCATCGTAAGTTCCCTAATCCTTTTTACGTGATCCAAGATTCTCATATGCCCATATACAGTTCCTGGCGAGTACCGTAGTACCGTCCGTCTGTATCCTGAGAGCCTCCTCCACTTCCATCCAGCGGTGGCAGCTCACAAAAGTTTCTAGAACAGCAGCGGGTGTGTGCTAAAAGCACAACGTAATATTTAGCACGCCACTCTTTTTACCCTATCCAGTTGCCTCTTATCGGTAACCTGGCATGCCTTAGGAAACTAGACAACCGCCGCGGACGACAGAATAGATTTAACCATCATTATATATCCAGTGTGCTGATCCCGGTGATTGCCCTGTTCTTCAACATGTTGTCTACCCATCCCAATTTTGTCGAAGGCGCCTTCTAAGTTCACGAACCTGCTGGTGACGAACTACTGCTGCTACCCTCACCAGCTGGTGACGGACAGATTTCGTGGATTTCCCTATCTGGTACTCATGCTAGTTTATTTTCAAGGGATACTCCTTCAGTGTCGTACTCTCCAGGTAGTCCATCTGCACCCTCTCCATTGTTTTCAACTGAAAGGACATCAGACTTCTGCCCTTTTCCTTGGTTTCGGTAGAAAGATCACATTTCACAATAAGTTATAGTAAAGCAATTAGCAAGATATTCTTCAAAAACAGCCTATCTCAATATTTCGTGAGTCACTGTAAACATTTTCGTAAAGAAACGGACATTTTTTAAATGTTCAAATTTATATATATAGGTATGTATCTAAAATATACCTTCCCCATTCCTGAATTAATTACACTAGAAAAATTTCCTTGAAAAATCTTCTAATATTTTAGGGCAGTAGTAGTTCTCGAGATATTCAAAAAAAACTCGTCCATCGATTACCTATATAAAACTTTGGATTGGAGTTTTCCACTCTAAAATTTTATGTCGACAGCTAATAGAAATATGTGCGACTTGTTTTTTAAAGCTCTACAACATCTACAAAAATTATAAAAATCGCAACTAAATACAAAAATATCTTTTTGTGCTACTTACATGCTGCGTAGCTAATCAAGACTTGCAAAAGAAAAACGAATTATATATGCAATTCTGTGAGATTTCTTGAACCTTCTCAACTCAATTATTTTTCTTCAGGCTTATGATCTATTCCTGTTCCTTTATTTGGATAAATTGTTTACTTAAATAGAACATTTGGAAGACAATTTGGAAGAATTTAATTAATCTTCTCATGTAAACAAGAAAATATCTAAATTTCCCATAAGACCATGAACATTTTTACTCCAACTTTGACGAGTGTTCTAAGGATAAAGAACACCTGTGCTTTTCTTTTTGTCTGCCCTATTATCAGGATTTAAATCTAATTTCAAACCTTGGACAACACGTTTTCCATTTCTTAAAAAGACAGTTCTCTTCTGTGGCCTGTTTTAATGTCAAAGCACGTTCATTTAAATGACGTACAATAAAGCATAAAATTAAATTCTCCTCACAAACTTTAGATGTTCAGATATTCCTACATCGAGAGTCAGTGGGCTGGCTGACACATTTTAGAGTGTTTTCAGTTCCCAGTATTATTTACTGAGTACGCTTTATTCCAGTCGATCGTTTTTTGATACGGAATATATGTTTCAGTGGTATTAGTTCGTGCAATTTGATCAATCTTTAGAAGAACGTTTAATTTCATTTTGTGAAGTTTAAAGTTTAATTGAATATTAAATTTATTTGGTTGAAGTTACGTTTCACTGAGTAAGAATATTTCTACAATAATACAATATTCCAGCAAATTCTGTGCAATTTTGGATTATATTAAAAAATTATAAGAAAATTTTATCTCAAAGGTATCACCTGCTCGGACGGACGAGAACTACTGAAATCACGTAAAAAAAGAATTTAGTTACATTTAATAATAATAATAATAATGGGTTTCCCTTCTAGCCTAAAAAACACACTTTTCAGCGAGAAGCCAAGAAATATCTGTCCATCTCCACGTTAAGCATTTCAAAAAAATGCGTTAAGATTGAGCTCCCTAACAAGCATGCAAGACATGTAATAGTTACTTTGGCGAGGTCAAAGGAAAATAAAAAAAAGTTAGTAATTAACTCTTTAACAAAAGTTACATGACGAGAGAAAGCCATTTTTTCCGTACAGTCTTTGTCATATCTAAATCAAAGTGCTCCGTAACACGGTTAATAGCCGCGCACAAGCGATTAATAGCCTCATGCTTACCATAGTTAGTTCTAGAGGAGTTGATATGCAACAGGGGGACATCTCCCAAGTTGTGGCTATTAATCCTGAGGGACACTCTGACACGGAGCACCACAGAGTCAATATGGGACATCAGCAACCCTACGTCGCTTCTCCAAGGATGCCATACCAAGAAGATTAAGCCGTTCGCGATGTGGTGGAACAATTAAAGGATTGTTCTATGGTGGAGGTAAATCTAATGAAACTGACTCAACACGACCGATATGGACAGCATAGGAGGGATTCCATACCTGGGATGCATGTTCACAAATAGGCCGGACGAATGAGTTATATAATGTTACCGAAACCCCACGATCAGAGAACTCCTTAGATCAGCGTCGGATAAAAACCGGCATGTAATTAGCCCTAGAGACAACAAAATTAATGTGGGAAACAAAGTTAAGCTTTACACCGAGGTCATTAACCGACTGTACCCGGGGAATATTGTCAATAGCGAATGTGTAGTCGTAAGTGATAGCGTCGCGCATCCTAAAGAATGACATCATTTCACACTTATTTATGTTGGTGTGGACGCAATGGCAATTTCATCTACCTTGGACTTGACTTCAACTCTGGGTCTAACATGAGCTGCTTGTGCAGACATTTAATCGCATTCTTTGCTATAGCAAAGATGTGATCCGTTGAATTAAAGTTGATGGATACTTGGATCTTTTGGGTAATCAAGCTAAGAGTGGTTGAAATGCCTACTCTATTGACGAAGAGAGGTGGAGGGGGGTTTGGAGTTCCTTTGAGAGAAATCAGATAGTTTTGAGTTTTGGATGCATAGAATTCGACGCGATTCACCCTGCCCCAGGCGAGAATTTTATTAATATCGTCATTGAGTATTCCAACCATACGTCCTGAAAGTAAAGAAAATTCAATATCCTGATCAAATTCAAATTCAAAAATAAACGACTTTATCTACATTATCATGCCCCTAAACCATCCGCGTTCATTTATCTCACGACAGATCGATTAACCATCACTTTTTCTGGTTGTTTTACGAATTCTGGTTACTTTATACACTCTTATTGCTACACTGGTGATCTGTAAAGTTGCTGATCTTCTGACCTGTTGAATTAGCCTGCAAAGATGTAAAAATATTTACTCCATTTTATATCACTCAATAATAATTACAATTTTTTCTTTTTTTTTATTTAAAAATATTTTTTATAAAAAACCTCACATCGATTGCCGATAGTCTGCAGTAATAGTCTCCTCCCTTAATTGAGAACTTCCAGTAGTATGACACAAGTATATATTAGCGAAGTTTTCAAATTTTCGTGAGTGTTGTAATCGCTGTTTGGAATTAAAAAGTAGATTATGTAGGCAATAAATCAGCGACAGAATTTGGGATGGCTTTTTTCAATACGAATTTTGTTTAGATATTTAACAGATACCCTGTGTGTGATTTAGAAAATTTTAGTTTCATTTGTTTTTATGAAATTATGTGTTGTTTTATTTTCTAGATTCATTTGGGGTTTTCTTCATAACCTATAAAGTCAAGCAATTACCAATATACCTAACGAATTACTGCAGTTGTGTAATAAATTCAAAGTGATTATGTCACAAATGAAAAAGCGTTTAAATTCCAGAAATATACTGCGAAGTTCTTTACGGTAATTCCACAAAAATTATACATAGGATACATATTTACAGAAAGTGTCATTCCATAAATATCTTCCAATTAATTTCCCAATTAGAGGTATAACCAATTAAAAAGGTGTAACTAATTAAAGCAATTATTTTCTTTACTGGTTCTCTGTCTTAGTTGTATTTCGAAATTGAAAGAGTTTCACCAATTGTTGTGTATCCTGAAAGATTTATTAAGGCTTCATAATTGCACTAAATTTCTCAACCACCCACATTTTTTACTTGTAACATCATAATTAGAAAATTGGGGCTTCTTTGGAGGACATAATTGATGTCGTTCATTTGAAATTCAGGTGTATTTAAGTGTTATCCAGGACACGAGCGCCATAATATAAGAGGAAATAAATTTTGGTATTCAAAGCAATTTTGCACAATACTTGACTTAATGTGTGTAGTCTTGAAAATAAATGTGGGATTAGGATACACAATAAAATCTTAAACTGAATTATACTAACATCCAATTCTATACATTTTCTTGTACTTTTACTAAAAAGCAGTTTCTTCTGAAATGCTCAGAGAATCCAAAGCATGCGGAAATATTCAGTTCTTGTATTTTTCTCGAGTGATACTTGTTTGTGATTATAACTTTTTTGAAAACTTATTTGAAAATTTAAATTTTAAAAACGTTTGTTCTTGGATTTAAGTTAAATTTTAATAGGGAAAAAGGATTAGGAAAGCCTTGGGAATTTTTGTAACATTTACGTTGCATTGCTGCAATATATCATCTCTTGCGGTGGTTTTCATCAAGAATTAATATCTTGCAAAAATACAACATTTTTCCTTTTTTGCATTACTAATGATCGTCTTCTGAAATGCAGAATAAGAGAGATTTTAAAGTAATTGGATAAGGATGAAATATTAGTTACTTCCAACCAAAGCTTGCAGTAATTTTATTGAAGAAATATTGAAAGAATGATATCGAGCACATCAAATGATATCGACTCCAGACAAATTTCATTCAACTCGACAATTGCAAAAAGTTTGAATAGGCTGTTTTTTATAACAATTAAAAGCAAGGCAAAATGGACAAACGGAAATTAGCAGTGTGGGTGAATTGTGAATTATGTAATATTTAAAAACCTGAAAATATATTTCAAAAATTTTGTGGACTGTATAAAATAGATTTTCTACACAGTTTTAGTGTTGCTGTACACACAATATAAGTCTTGCAGGAATAAACTACTTATGTAAATAAGAAATGGTTATCTGCATTGACACTTAGGGTATAATATACATTTAATTGTAAAAAAATTTGTTATCACGCTTCATGAGTGAGTTCTTTTCAAATTAATTTTAAGTCGCATTTTCCCCTAAAAGTGTTCAGAAATTTGATGCTGTTATTTTGGTGTACAATTATCCAAGTAAATAATTGTTAAAAAGCATCATGCATCAATCTGCTTTCAAATAATATTTCCTTTTAAACTTGTCTAAAGGAGATTTGATGTTAGTTTGGTGCTTCTAAATCTTGTTCACTTTAGTATAATTTCGAAAGCATGTTAATACTTGTTACACTCAAGAGTTCACATAAATAAATAAGGCTATGCAAAATGAATGTAAATAAAAATAGTGTTTTCAGGAGTTCAGGTAACTTACTCACAAACCCTATAACGGTACGTCTGTTTTACAAATAAGGGAGAGAATAAATTTTTTTCTGAATAAAATTCAGAATAAAGAAGAAAAAAGCACTTGATGGAACTTGAATTCAAAAAATGGAAAAAGTAATTTTTCACTTCGTTAACTTCCCCTGAAAGCACGAAAATCAGATTAGATTATTCAAGATGTCATTGCAATCACTTCTCTACTTACGACCATTCGCACTTACAAGGAAAAAAATTTCATAAAAATTTAAAGGAACATATAAAGTTTTTGGAGTCTTCCTCAAATATATTGCACGTGTATACACCTGCCGTAAATGGCTTGAAAATGTTTAGAAATTCCATTGAATAATGGACAGCGTTGTCTCTGCATATCATTGAGTCTGCTGATTTGTATACCATTTCTGTACCCTCAAAGGACTTCAATAACATATATCATTAATAGCGGTAGCTTATTATTATTCTGGATGTGGACAATATCAAGGTGTAGTCTCAAAAATAGTCTTCAACGGTTGCCACTGCTGTTAGATTCTGGTTCTGTTCGGTTAATAATTTTCCCATTAAATTCAGGATAATCACCATAACCTGCTTTAAGCAATAGATCTGAAAATTGGCTAGCGCAAAAATATATTTACCTCTTTTCATTCCCTGTTTTTTTGTCCAAATCAAATTAGAATAGATTTTCCACAAAGTAGCACAAGATTTTTAGAAGTATTGGCACAGTATTGGTCATTAAGAAAATGACAACCCTTTGAAAATTAAATTCGATTTTTTCGCTCAAAAGTCGAATTTTAAAATGTCATAAAAGTATAATTGAAATATAGAAAAATCCTATTTTTTCGAGGAAAACACGCTTAAAATTCTTGATGCAATCAATTGTTTACACTACTTTAATTAGTATCAATAACATTGTCCATTATGAAAAAGATAACACATCATGAAATAGTTGGTAAAGCAATTTTCCATAATATAAGAAAATAGTTTAATCCAAGATATCTCACTGGCAACGAAAAGGGATTGATATGCTGCTGCAACCCGACCCATTAAAACACAAAAACTGACCTGACACGTTGGCCTTTGAATTTGCCGAATTTCAAAAAATCCTTCCCTTTATTCCCTTTATCCATCCCATTATCCAAAATAAAAATTCACGGCATTGTTGAAAAATATCACGATTCCTCTCACATTCCCATTGGAAAAAAAGAATTCTCGTTTTCACCAGCCGCGTACAAACAGCAGCTGATGAAAAAATTACACGATGTGAATGTGGTGATAAGTATGTAAAATTATTAAACCTTTAAAAGGACAACAGTTGCGTCATTAGGAGCTTTAAGAAAGAAGACATTCAATCCGACTTCAATTTAGTTCATTGATAGGGAGAAATGCTAATCAGTATGGCATGGGTCGAAATCAATTTCCCTTGAGCTTTTGATTTGGTATACAACATCAGTCAAAAGGACCATCCAGGGGTGTCTTTAAAAAAGCGAGTATTGATTATT
Source organism: Dasypogon diadema (assembly GCA_006980735.1). NCBI lineage: Eukaryota > Metazoa > Arthropoda > Insecta > Diptera > Asilidae > Dasypogon > Dasypogon diadema. The sequence continues at coordinate 26,068 of QYTT01083856.1, forward strand.
TTCATATAAAGAAGGGAAAATTATTTTCTTGGTATTTCAAAATCAAGATATTAAATTCTAACAAAACATGTGGCTTATTTTGGCTCTTTTGCGGGACTGGCGCTATTCTATCCATCCAAATTTCATTACTTTGCCATAATTCTGGTTTTATTAGGATCCATATAATGATTTCAAGCATCACAAAGGACTGCCCACTGATATAATCATCTAAGCTGTATCTTGGGTGGTATACAATGAAATTTTTTCCAATCAAAGATTAATTTTAATTCAGAAAAACGTAGGGGGGGGGAGATGAAAATTTGGCACACAGTAGCTGAATTCCAAACTACATAAAAACTCCCTCATTTTGTGCAGTGACCTAGACTCAATTCATAACTGAATGACAATATATATCAGTAAAATCTCTTTCCTGTTTTTTGGTTTGGTTTATATTTGAAGATATAATTAGGTCCAAACGTTTTGTAGTGTTTCGAAACTCTTTATTTTCAGTAGTTTGGGGAGTAATCAGAAATAATTCATAGTCTGCGTCAATATTAACAAAAAGCTAAAGTAAGATGGGCAACATATTAGTCCATCCATCCATGGTGCTAGGCACAATAGTTTGCCAATTTCAATTTTTTGAAAAAAATATATTGAAATAACTGATTGTTTACTACCTGGTAACGTCGCACTAATTTCTCTATTATTTCTTTAATTCGATTTGGAATTGTATTGATTAATTACGCTCATTCCTCCGGTGTGGTTGCACGTAATTCTTTTAAGTTATGGGGAGCTGTTGATGGCTAATCAAAACTTGATTTTTTTTAAATTACGAGCACTAAATAAAATCACTGCAGAAAGTAGACAATCATTTAAATACTATTTCACATTACAATGTAATGGAGAATTATATTTCAAAAATATGTTTTAACGAATACCTGCAAACGATCTTTCAAAAAATGCAGTATTCTTCTTATAACATAAAATTTTGTATGAGCTATTCAGTTATATAATTAATTTTACCTTTTACAGGTGAACAAAAAGCCCTTATTAAAGATCACACAAAAGATAAAACCATCATTGGCGATCCATGATCTGAAATGATGATCCCAAATTTGAACCTTGCATGCGACAAATAGGCAAAAACTTTGCATATGGAATGAAGTTTCTCACTCACCACTGTTGTGGTGTGGGGGAATATGACAGTGAAGGGCGTTGATCCACTTTGTTTTGTTGGTGAGATCGTTAACAGTGAGAAGTATGTAAATTTCGTGGAAAACGAACTCTTGCCTTTGATTCCTTCGTTGGAATATGTTAACGGTAGATACATTTTCCAATATTATAGAGCCTCATACCATTTGGCTAAGAAAACAAAGACTTTGAATGGCCTCCAACTAATCCTCTGTTAAGTCACTATGGAGAAAAATTGAAAGTATTGAGATGGATGCTCCCCACATTTTAGAAGATATACGTGTGATAATTGCCGAAGTATCAAATCAACCACAGGGGAGGAATGTAAGGCAGAATATAAAAAACAAACATAATTCTTTAGATAGTACGTCTATGCTCAGATGTGTATATGGGGGTAAATCAAAAGAATTCCTCCCGGGAAGACAACGAAGGACGAAGTTGAGGAATCTTCTCTGATCAGCCTCAACGCGATTGATATGAGATGTGTGTGGTGGCGACCGCACAGGACTAGCATATTCCATAATCGGCCTGACATATGTGCAGTATAGGAGTATAAGTAATATAAGGGCCATTAAACTCCTTGGACTACTTCTTCACGAGACCTAAAGTGGCGTTCACCCTACTGACTATGGCTTCCATGTGGGCATTGAAAGTAAAGTGAGAATTGAAAACGACACTAAGATTCTTAGGTTTATCACATAAGCATAAGGAGCGGACCCCTATCTTATAATCACAAATCAATGGATGCTTTCTCCGAGTGAATGACAGGGTAGTGCATTTATCTATATTTAGTGGTAGGTGATTAATATAGCACCACCACCAAAGTGGCTAAGTCAGAACATAAAAGTGCACATTCTGTCTCGCAGATAACAGTGCGAAAAATTTTGGCATCATCAGCATAACATAGGATCCTCGAGCGGAAGGGCACCTACATCGTTGATCTAGATTAGAAATAAAATTGGCCCGAGATGGATACTTTGAGGAACTCCTGATGTGTTAAATATACTTTTTGACAAACACCCACGGAAAAGCTACTACTTACTTTAGATAAATAAGATTGTAACCAAACAATAAAAAAGGACGGAAAACCTAACAAGCTAAGCTTGAGAATAAGGATCTTGTTGAAAGTAACCAAGAAATGGCTTACACTGTAACATTTCACAAGCTAATGCCTCGAATAATTTTGCGATACAAGGCAAATTAGCACTTGACCTATAATTACGAATATCATTCTTGCTGCCTTTTTTATGCAGGGGTAAGATGGTAGAGGACCTCCACAATTCAGGGAAAACACTACAGTCAAAATATAAATTAAATAAATAACAAAGAACAGTAGTTAACACCTGTTTAACACGCTGGAAGGAATGTCATCCAGAAAACTCGAGAAGTTGCCAGGAAAATCAGAAATCTGATATCTGATCGCCTGAAAGAAAAAGTGCCACGCATAAGGCCTCCAAGCCGACCACTCCAAATGTATCAACTTGAAAATATGGGATACTCGAACTAATAGCTTAACAATCAGCTATTTCAACATCTTTTTTTCCAAAAACAAGAAATAGGCGACGGACACGTCGTTTCATAACTATATCACCACCCACATATTTACCTTGTTCTAATAAACAAACGAAAATATTTTTAAGCAATTATTATAGAAAAGACCGTATAGTATGTAAACACATTAAATGCAAAAATTGACGTGTTTTTTGGGTAACGGAGTATCCACGGAGAACAGAATTTATGCTTCTTCTCCTGTTTTTTCTCTTTTTAGGCCAACCAGAAATAAGTACAGGCCGTTATTAACTAGAAATTTATCTTAGTGTTAATTTTGCTCACGTTTATGTTTATTTTAATTACTATGATGAGCAAAATTAACCTTTAAATATAAAGGTTTTCAATAAGCAGCATCTATTGTTCCGTAGAAGACTTAAATAACCCAGTAAGCTTATTAACTCTGCAAAATAGCCGAGTTAAGTTAAACTAGAGATTACTCTAGGCTGCTCTAGTAGTGACAGAGTTTCTCCACT
>QYTT01083857.1:0-10476 GCA_006980735.1 Dasypogon diadema
GTATATCAGATTTTTTTTACTAAACACAATTAGACAAAAAAAGACCTCTAAAACAATCAAACAAACATGTAATCAACGCATAGTCATAATATACAATATTATTTCCAATCATGTTTTGAGAAGTACTTAGTTTTTCGTTCCTTAAAAACTTTTCTCACAGCGCCAAAACAAAACACTCTCACCGCGGCCACAACGGTCGCCCGACTGACTAGTCGAAACCTGCACGCGAGTATAATGATGGAAAGAGACAGAAGATCACTGTCTTTTGCAACTAGGAGTATTCGTTTCCGAGAAATGGTGGTATTCCATATTAGGGATACTATTCCATATTTGGTTACTTTCCTCTATATTATACTCATTAGGAACTGAGGAGAGCATACAAGGAGATAAAATTCTCATTGCGCCAGAATGTGGATATACTTCGGATAATGAGGTAGTACTATTGGCTTAGCCAATTACACCATCGGTATCCAAATAAATCACCATAACCTTGTAGGAATCCAAGGCCCGCCAACAGAAGAGTAGCTACAAAACTGCGCAACTGGTGGAAAACATAAAAAACTGTCCGGCCCTGGCCAATAGCGCGATGGCAGAGGTCTGCTTCCATATCCCTTGAACAGTTCTAACTATGACCATACTACCCACACAATTTATCCACTGAATCAAAAATATTTCATTCAAGGTTCATTCCTTTGATCGTATAACCTTTCAGTTCTTTTGTCCATTTTGGAATTCGGATCGACATTGATCTTAGGTCCTTTCGCCTTCTTTTTGATGTAAGTGATGTGAAGAATTGGAGGGAAATTTTGGAAATTTTACTGAAAACAAAATACAAAAATACGAATAGAACGAGAAAAATTTTTATCTGAGAACTCTCAGCTATCAGCTACATCATGTATACCTATTTTTTTGTAGGCGCAGCAAATCTAGATGTGTAGAGAATTTTTCAGTAAAACAATCAAAGAAGAGCTGTAACAGACGACTAAATCAACAGTAGATAACACTGTTAGAGTACTGAATTGAGGTATTATAAAATCCTGCTTTGGACAATATTGATTATCGTCGTTAAAATTTATTATCCATTAAGAATTGACAAAAATAACAGATCTAAAAATGGCACCTCAGAGTTCTGATTAAAAAACCAGTAAAACTAAATAACCAATGAAAACAGTTTTTCAAAAATAAATACCGAAATATTTTGCTTAATCCATAACATAACTAAAGTAGAGTATCATCATCTTTAAGTAACGAGAAAAACTCTGGAATCAGAGAGCTCTGTAAGATTTACATTTTAATGACTACTGTTTCGATAGATAAACGCTTCCCCTTCTTCCGTTGTGAATGACCCTTATGAGAAAAGTCAGAACTATACATCTACATACATTCTCTACAGTATCTCTTACAGAAAATCCCAAAGCATCAGGCGCTGAAAAGTAAAGGAAGAAAACTTTAGCGTTGTGTGCTTATGTAAGATATTGAGATGACTTTTATTTTCCTCAACAGTCTTCATGTGTGATACTCCTCACCCCTCTAGGGCGACTTAAAAGTTTCTTGGCTTTTATTCTTCAACAATTTCTAAAATGTATGCATTATTCCGAAAGCAAATGACGGGAGATGATAAAATTCAATATGGGTGAAATCGTCCTTATGACAGGCAGCGTTGCTTTCCTTCACAACGAAAATTCTTCCGAGTCGAGACCTTTTGGGCCGGGATGCTTTCAATAATGATTTACTGTCGAAGTGGCTTCAGAATTTAATAATGAGAAATGGCAAAAGTGACATAGAATTCGAGATTTCTTTCAATTTAATTCTGTCTATCCCTTCAACAAAATATCAAAGTATCACAAAAAAGAGTGGAACTTTCCGACTTTTTGGGAAAATTCTGGTTATAAAGCCGGGGACTGAACCCCCGTACCAGGTCAGAAAACTTATTTTACATTATTGAGGAAAAAGCAGAGGAGTGAAAATTCAGATAAAAAGGGATAATGCAGGGATTTCAGTGTTTTTGTGCTTTTAAGATGTACGCTTTAATTGAAACGCTAAATAAGATAACAAATAAAGGCGTTACTTTTTTGAAGTATCTTTAAAGGCTTTTGGATTTAGGGTAGATTTTCCATTTGTTAAAGTAATGGATATTCAGAAAGTTCGGTTTAGTTTAGTTCGTATTGTGTTGTCTATAAATAAGTAAGACGGAATATGTTAATGGACTTCTTGGAGTGATCTGATCCCACTGTTGTTTTCTCATTGCACAAATTTGGACTCCTTGAATTGTATTTCGCATATTTCTAAAGATTTTACGATTAATGTTGTTTACGTTAAGTTGTTAAATTCGTCTTGACTTTTTAGCAGACACCTTGCTCTTTGAAAAAAGAGGTCTGGAGTTTTGGATAGCTAACGTCAGCACGTTTTGAGATTAGACAAGACAATTTGAAAAGACATGAGAACTTAAATCATTTCAAACACTGGTTTAAGCGAGGACAATAATGAATATTTTGTTTATCAACCACAGCAGAAACATAAAAATGATTCTCGTCACTTATTATGATTTTTTCGAAATTTTTTAAATCTCTATTGATTTGGTTTATAATCACTTCACTGTTCTTTCAACTTATAGTTAATGGTCGTTTTTTTTTTGAATTTCCTGATTCATTTAAATTCTGTAGGAAAACAATTTTATGATTTTACATTTTGTAAAACAATGCATTACATTGTTGACCACAATATTGGTTCTTGTTCAACACTGTTCCGTACGCTTTGAATTGCTATGATCGAGCGTCCAGTTTGAGGGCAGCCGCAATGTTATCTATCTGCCAAAAGACCATTGGTGGAAAATCCTGATCAAACGCCCCTGGTTAATGGTCGTTTCATCGGGAATGTCCAAGTTTTTCTCGAAATTTTGTACAGCGCAACGTTAGCATACACTGATTTGCAATGTAGGTTTACACAATAAATGCGCGTTCTTTAACTGTATTCCAACCAATACCAACCATAGAGAATACCAACCACCAGAGTCGTATATTGAAAGATATTTAACACGTTCAACCCAAATTAAAACAAACTAAATACAACATGAAAAAACTCTCTTCCTAAAGCGCCAGGTTGAACGTGTTAAAGTATAGGACTTATTTTTGGGACACCTGACATTATGCAGGTAACTGCTCCACATGTCTAACTAGTTCCGCTGCTTTTTCGATCGAGATATAAGATACACTTTACTTTTTGAATTGAAATTTTTATAGCGAAGGTAGCACGAACCAGAAAATTGTAACGAAATTCAAAATGTAACGCAGCCGACCGATCAACAAAGTCAGTATTAAGATGGGGCATTGTTTGAGTTGACAGTGAATATTTTCATTATAACTGAATTTTGAAGAACTGTGAATGTGATATGGCTCACTTTGATGTTTACGAAACACGGAACGTTTAAATTTTTACGTTAACCATGCGCTTAAATGGGTGAAGCACGCACCACTTTGGTTTAATAATGAGTTTCCCCTCCAGAGCACATCTAATCACTAATCACTTACCTTGAAGAACTTTTATAATATGGCGAAAAATATAAGTAAAGGTATCTGATTTCATGGAGAACATAAAATCCACTATATTTTGAAAACAAAGCAAAACAAATTTAGCGAATTTACGCCATACGATCACAGTCATCGATTTTCTCAAGAAACAACGAAAACTATGAAAATGTTTTCGAAAACAAATAATCCATCAAATACCAACAACCTCAAGCGAATAGAATAGAAAAATATTGAGATCTTGTGAAACAGAAATATACGACCAAAAATAGAACACCGGAAAAAGTAAATTCATTTCAAAGAATTTATCGCACATTTAGCAATTCTATTTCTGATACTACTGTGTAGAAACATGAAGTCCAAAAACTGCGCAAAATCTACAGAGATCTTTTGCATGTCGTTATTTTAATTATACACCTTTTGTTACACGACAATCGGGGTATACACATTTTCTTGTATTTAGAATTGTAGATATACAAGATTGTAAATTTATGAATTTTTCGTTATTTTTTCCATAGAAAAGGAAAATTTTCATTGAATGCATAAATAAAAGGCCGAATACAGCAGAGCATGAATACACTTAATTTCTAATAAAATTAAATTTAAGATCTTGGTGTGATCTATGCTGATAGATTTCTCTTTAGTTCTCAGATAAATCATATTATCAAAAAATTGTTTAAGACCCTTGGTTTCGTTATAAGATGCCTTAAATCATTTAAAAAGTTTTCTTCTCTTAGTATTTGGTATTCTAAAATGCATCTTAACCATTCTGAATGCCTTCTATTTAACATAAAGTCAAAGATAAGATCGGTTTAACGAAGATTTACCCCACATATAGTTTTTAAATTTGGAGACTCTAATATTAAGTCGATTTTCTATGATAGTTTTTGAGGCAAGACACGTTTTTCTGGATGAAAGTTTTCTATATAATATTTTAAACAACCATATAGATTTCTTTCATTTATTACACGGCACATCAAAATTTGATTTTTCAAAAATCTCCAAATTCTCATATACTTTTTCTGGATTGTTGTTGCATGCAGATCATGAATCTGCTATCGTTTTTCTTTGGGGGTCAGTTATAATGCGAATATATAATGCTGTCCACATTAGCCTCACCGAGTTTGTTTCAGCGTAACTTCTTTAGGTTTGCTCTCAGAGATCTTCTTTGGAATAACCCCCGGATTCGTCCGCCTTATTATGAGCACCTTAGGCTGATCAATTTGTATCCCTTAGAAAAGCGGCGCAGAATTGCTGACTGTGTTTTTATCCACCGTTCGGATAGTTTATAATTGACTTGTTTTTAAAATGTGACCAGTTACATCTACTAAATAAAAGTAGCAGTTGTATTCTCGATGCTCAATAGAGAGTGCCCACAACATTGGTATGCCATAATCCATATATTCCCTTTTTACAATCCAATCAAACAAATATTAAAATACTTTGCACAACACATATTTGGAGCATATTTTATATCTTGACCAGTGTGTATTTCAAAATCGAAGTACTCTGAATATATTAATTTTAAAATCCCACTGTTTTTTGTGAATTCCCCGAAAACATAACAAAAAATATTTGGATTGTTTTTACATACCATTTCACATTTTAATTTCTTAATAGATTTTATAGAAAAAACATACTTTTTAATACTTGTTATTAAATATTCAGAAAAGACCTAGAAAGAGAAGGATCCATCGCATGCGAGTGTGCGTAAGAGTGACAAAGTTTGTGAGGATATGAAATGAAATTTATGGCATAAAATGCATTGCTATCGATTTGAAATGTTGCGTTGGTGAAGTAGAAATGATTTTAGTTAGAAATTTAAGGATGAAGATCGATCTGGCCTGCGATCTCTTATCTAAAAAAAAAACAACTTGAGATAGACTCGTGAGGTAGAGTGTGTGCTAGTTGGTTGACACTTTAAAAAAAAACAACGTTTGACCTGACCCGAAAAAGCTAACTGCGGATCTTTGATCTATATGCAAAAAAAAACTTGAAAAAGTATATGAGATTTTATACTTTCGTAAGCTAGGGTGGTGCAAGTGCACTTCCTTGCACCTTCCTCCCAGCGATTATGTCTAAAAATAAAAATAAATAACTGCCAAAAACTGGTAGCGTATTTCTTTTCTTAAAGTTCACCTAGCGTCCCTTGTGATAAAATCCTTTGGTGTAGTTTAAACACAACCAAAAATGGTTGCCCTTCAACAATAACGAACTTTTCATCAGCCTGGACGTGTATGTAGTCTCTCAAAGTCCAACAAAACTTAAGGAAAACTGGCAAACAGTATACGTCCAAGGAGATGCATACTTGATTGTGGAAAACTTCTTGTGCTCTTTAGGTATAGCAAGTCGGAAATATGCGAATTCAGTAGTGAAAACAAACAAAAATGTTACCCTAAATGTGTGCATTCTCCTGATGTAAATTAAAGGCAGTATCCAGTTATATGGACTGCAATAGAAACTCCTATGATAATTGAAATCTTAACACTTAACCCGAACTAAAACTTTCCTAGAAAAGTTTCGACCATGCATTCGGTCTCTGCTCCAACTCTAATTAAGTGAAACTTCCCAAAAGTGCAGGCCCATTACACTTCGTACTCAGTAGAGTGAAATGCAATTATCCGTGCTTAAATGAAATGACCTATAAAAGGGTAAGGATTCAAACTCCGCTGGAGGTCTTTAATATTTCTGATTTCCTACATCCATCCATCACTTAATGAATTCGGAACAAAATGAAACCATTCCAGTCTTTGGTTGAATAATAAACCATTCTGTTCTGCAATCATTGTGGTTTTCTAGGAATGTTCTCCTCACAATCTCCCGCCGTCGTGTAACCTTTGCGGATGAAAGCCTATATTGTTCGTTCATTGTTTCCTTGAAATAGGAAAAGAAAGAAAAACTGAGCAGTACGAATGGATGCAGTAATTGGTTGGATCAGTAATTAATGGAGGGATTCGTTTAAATAAGGTCGGGTCGCCCTATGTAGAATGTAGGGCAAGTGGGTCGTTGTCGTATGCGGTAAGTTCGCCTTCCTTTGGTAACCTCTTAATCATTATTCAAATTAAGTTCACGTTCAAGTTTTAATGGTTTTTAACACAAGAGTTGCGAATGCTTCCCAATTAAGATAACAAGGCCTTCCGAAAAGCAAGGCAGGATTCTAAATTATTTTGACCTAGTAAACCAGGGAATGCGGGCTCATTAAGGGAAATAGATCATGAACCTAGCAAGCATGTTATAACGTCCGTAATTTCATGGATAATACTGTATATTTAAATACGAATATAGGCTTTCAAAGGGAAGCCCCTGATGAAATTATCCTGATGTGTTTGCTGTCACGTTTTATGGCAATGCCTAAAATCCTTCTTATTCAGTTTATGATTCAATCTGAATTTAATTGCAATAGACGTAAAATTTTTAAATTACTTAATTTACGGTGCTGTTAATCTAAAATTAGGATTACTCCTTAATTAAAGTCACATTAAATACGCGTTAAAATTCAAAATCAAATTAATTGAAAATAGTTTGAAGTCGGGAAAAATTTATTTGGCTCAGACTTTAAGTTAATAATGCCTTTGAGATTACTTTCTTATTTGTTTGTGTAGTTTCAAGAGCCTCTTACTCCGAACTACTCCTACAATTATTAAGGGATCGCTATTAAAGTGCTAAATTAAAATCTTTATAACGAAGGAGAAAGTTGACAAAAGAATCTATCTTGAAATGTTGAAAATTAAAAAATCAAGAAATATACTTCGTATTTCATTTAGCTGTGAGTAAGATTTGAAATTTACTTATTGTTACATATATATTATTTTTCATTTATTTAAAGCTCCTCAAAAAATATTCTGCTTATCAAAATTGTAATTTAAAAAAAAGTAACAATTCATACATGACAGAATGGTAAGGTGTAGTCAGGTTAGCAATTTTAGAAAAAACGACCTACCTACAAATTTTAATTCTTATCAAGTTCCCTCCAGGGTTTCAATGCTTCCTCTTCCCTTCTATGTGTTGGTGTGTGAAAAAACGCAATATTAGAAAATCAAGTCATTGATGAACACGGTAATGGATAAATCCATCGAAGAATAACAAAGTCGCTACAGAGAGAGAGAGAGAATTCTAGTTCTTGTTCTCTTGTTCATTTGATCTTGAATGTTTATTAGAACAAAAAAAATCAGTAAAACAAACCTTATCTACCCAATAGAAAATGTACTCAATTAATGAAGCAATTAACATGTGTACAATAGTACGCATCTCAGGTCTGGAATCTTTTCTATGCTATCCACATTAGCCCTATAAAGTTCGTAGGTCGATCGGATACTTAGACTACTGATAATAGTAATTTTATTATTGAGTGGAATGAACAGTGGAAGTACAAGTCGCCTGAATTTGAGGGATTGCCTCAATCCTATCTCTTAAGAAAAGAAAAATCCCTCGAACATAAAAATGTTTAATATCGTTAGAAACATTAACCCTTTACTATGATCCAGATAGATTGTTGAAGGTTGTTCTAGCTGTTGCCACAGACGAATGGACGACTCGTAAATACCGACCAGCACTTGTAACCACTCAAAACCACCCGCACTAGCCAGAAATCAACTTTAGATTCTCATTATGGAACATGGAAAAATTTGGTATTAGAAGCTCTTCTGCTTTAGTCTAAAAGATCTTTACCCAGAATAGCAGGCATCAACAGTCAGCAATTAGTTCCTGAGGTGGACGCTCTGCTTTGTGTATGTAGGGATAAGTATTTGATAAAATTAAAAAATATTAGTAGGTCTCCGCTTTGTAATATACGTAATCGTAAGATCGTAAATTCCATAAAGTAGCAAGGGGTACGCTTCATTTGCCCTCGTACGGAAACTCCTTTATCTCCAGATATATCGCGATGTGATTACTTTCTGAGGTGCCTTATGAAGTCCAAAATTAAAATACATAAAAACAAGGAAATAGCTTAACGAATTTATAAAAAGAATCTCAGGGTCTTCAAAATGGGACAGTCAATTGTTTTCCACTTGCAGATATTAGGTGTGACGTATTTGAATCAATTTTTTAAAACATATTTTAAAATACTTCAAGCTAAGCACCGTAACCAACCCTGTTCGCTATAATTTTTCAATCTGACGTGTTTTTTTATAAAAGCAACTCATAAAACTCTAATAAAAATGTACACATTTATCTTTTAAACTATATATAAACAAGGTGAACGTGCCTTTAATCTTCCTGTAATAAAAATTTATCTTTTCTGTTGCATTTTATGAATAAAAAAAAATCAACATGAAACAAAAGTACCTAGAGGGTCGACTCTATAAATAATTTCCGGTAGTACTGAAGATAGAAAGAAGGGCGATATCAGCAGAGTAATCCACAGCGTTACTGGGTAGCGTAACCGCAAAAGCATTTGGACAAAAGCCATATTCCGTTGAAAATAGCCACCATAAAAGCACTCTACAATAACACCATAACTGAGGTAATTTATTTTACATTGTTATATCAGTCGAGTCCTTTATTGTGAGGAAGTAGCTATATTTCCGTGATTAAGCAAAAATTTTATTGCTCACATTAACTGAAGAACATTTCACTTTCTAATTGTATCTCACATTTTATTTATAATTTTGCAAGAAGATTTAATCGACGTCAGTTTTACAGAAGCATTACTTTGACATATTTACTTTTTTTTGATATTATGCAGCACTTGAACTAAAAACTTTTTATCACATAAAACATTAAACACTTTAGTTATGTTTGCATTAAATTTTTCTCTTTTAAACTTATATAAAACAAAATTTTTGACACTTTTTATTTATTATCCATAATAGTAGTAACATGTTTTCATTTTGTCTACTTTAATCTCATTTTCACAAGCAATCTAATTAAAAGAAATTAATTTTTTCAATTTATATACATATTTCTTAAAGGTTTAACTGTGAAAAAGGCAGAACACTCCCCAATTTTGCTTTAAATACAGAAAACAAAAAAATCAAATTTGTGACCATAGGTATTAAAATAAAATTTTTTTTAGAAATATGTTAATGGGAATTTTTTGGTGGTTTTTTAATACATAACTTTCCATTTGTCTAATTTCTAATTTACTAATATATAGTACAGTGAGATAGTAGATTTTATTTCTAATTTTCGTGAACAGTAAGATAGGAAGCCTTTTTTGAATGTAAACAAAAAAATGTGATAAGTATACTGTAGTGAATAGTGCTGAATTCTGATATACACCTGAACCTTTTTATATGCGGTGGATGCATACCGTGTAAAAAACCGTGCAAAAACAAACCACGTAAAAGCAAGGTTTCGCGCAGAAAATCTGCGTAAAAGTAAGAAATCGCGTAAAGTAAGTAAATCGCGTATAAAAACTCGTAAACGTAAATTGCATGGAGAAAACTATCTTTTAATTTTTTCTTTAAGAACTACCGCGTTATCGCGTTAAGTAAAATGGTTTGAAAACATAAAAACAGGGAATCGAGTAAATAAAAACCGTGTAAAAATCGCGTAAAAACCCGTATAAAAAGAGATCGAGGTATATTCGTAACTGGCTTTCAAATCTACAGGCCGTCGTACTGCCCGAAAGAGCTTTAAAAAATACATAATTATAAACAAATATGATGTGGTTTGGTTTTTGAGGAATACTCCGATAAGCCTATTAAAATAATTTATTATTATTATTAAACATATTTTTTTATAAAATACATCTTGAATTTTGCTCCACTTATATCAGCTAACAGCGTAACACATTCCGTGCCACGGCAATTTTTGAAGATTTTCCATTCAGGCCGCATGGGGCGTATACGACCCACACTTTAAAGATTAAAAAAAGTCGTTTAAGACGTATGCCTTACAGTTTTACAATACTACAAAGCTATAATTAGCGAAAAAAATATATAAATTTTAATATGCTACTATAAAAGCTGTATACATGATGTGAAGTTGTCTGTATTTGACTCTACAA
>QYTT01083857.1:19143-44363 GCA_006980735.1 Dasypogon diadema
ACTATGTATATATAAACAAATTTTGTTTTGTTCGGTTTTTGGGGAAATTGTCCGGTCCTCGTCCGGGTTTTACTAAGATGTAAGGTGGTAACCCTGCATTCTACAATATATATTACTAACATTTCTGATTAGTCTAAATAACACACGGCTTTTCAATGAATTGTGATTATAAATTCTTCTTACTTACTTCAAATGAATATAATTCAAGTCATTCAAACTAGGCATACGAATATTGGGTACAGAAATTTACTCAAATCCAACCTAAATTTGGCACCACTTTTCAAAATTTCTTATATTTTATTAGCCCAAAATAATTCTGAATAGTATGCACGATATTTTTGAATTACAATTCAAGACGATATCAAGTTAACTACATGGGTGTATGACTAACAATCTTTCAAGGGGTTAAGATTGTTGTAATCAATAATACATATAATTTTGAATACTAATTAATAATTAAATTTGAATCTTTTTCACAGTTAAATAATACAAATTCAACTATGAAAACAGTTACAAAATTGTTAGAATCACTTTAATGTAACTTGAAATAAACACAAACTTACAAACTTCCCGATTTAAAATATTTCCACAAGCAATTCACATACACTTTTTAGGCAATTGACCCTGACACAAACATTAAATTTGATATAGATACACCTGCAAATTGAACACGGAAGGCAACGTGTCTATAAATGTACTCCACAATGCTGAACGTGAAAATATCTACGACATGTAACCGAATTCTCTACGAATTCAATCGCTTTAAGTTAAGTTACAAACTAATCGCGGTATGCGTTAAACTGAATTTCTAGAGGCATTCGTGCGGCAAGTTCACGGTCAGAAAGCCCAATTCTAATTTCAATTAAAGGTGCACATCACACCAGTGGGATAGAATACCTAGCACATTCTCAACTAATCATCGATTAACCGGATAGGTTTGCCGCCACTTTGTGATTGTTGTAGCTGTCCAAAAATCTCTTAACTCATGACGAAATATAATCACGGTATTGATGTATATCAAAATAAAACCAAAACGGAATGGAAACAGCTGTGAAACACCCACGACTTTTCTTTTGTGATTACACGCAGCTTGCCGAAATAATTTCAAGTTGTTTTGTTATTATAAAAACGCCTGGGGTCCGTCAATATTGAAATTTATCACAAACTGAATGAAGAATTTTATTCATCTGAATTTTGGGCACAAAACTGGTTTTTTTCCCGCTTCCAACTGACATTGGATACTACGTTTGAGATCATGGCATCTGTACCGCTTTAGTAAGAATGATCTTTCTGTGGTAATCATTCTAAAAATAAAATGTCTCTTTATCACTACGCTCTTTGACCTCAGCAATCATTTTGCATGTCATTTTGTAAAATTTGACTGCCTTTTTTACAATTTTATCTAATTTGAATTGCAAAGAAGTAAAAAATTTGTACATCACTTTCTGAATTAATTACATGGTGATTGTAAAGATGATTTATATTTAAAAAACAAATGGTAAAATTGTGTGGTGAAATTTATATTATCCCTATGTATGTTATGAATAGGGTTTTAAGATTATTAAATAAAAAAATTAAACTTCAAATTTGGTATGGTAATAAACATAATTTAGCAAAACCTACAGTGAAATATCTTTTCCGAATTTTCAAAACTAATTTTCACCAATTGTTCACTTTTATTTATTCAATACATGTCCTTTAAGTATGTTGGTCATGCAGTAACATATCCCATCGAAACAAAACCAATCTATAGATAGGGCAATCTGTGATTTTCTGTCTAGATATTTTTTTGATCTCACAATACAAGTAATGTCTCTATCGCCGTATTAAAAATTATCGCACTAAATAATCTTGGAACCCAATGAAAGTTTTTATATCCCGCGCCCATGTCCAAATTCTATTTCTGTTGGCGTCTACCTATTGTGCGGCTGTTTTTCTGCTTATAATTGACAAATCATTAAAGGTTATTGGGTGTTTCAACTTTTTTGTGACGAATTTTACCAGTATTTAAAAACTAATAGTATAAATCCTACTGCACCAGGTCATGTAACAAATAGCCTATCAGAATAATTTGTTGAGAAGATTAAAAAAGAATTACGCACCATGGAATATGAAGAAGGATCGATTAATGTTAAAATGAATTAACGTTCAACCACCAAATACATAATCGATCTTGTTAAGAAGGATCAAATGAGAGTGAACGTAAAAATGATCAGGTGAGAAGCAGTCCTCCTTTAAATCCCCCCCGCCCAACTTTAACGTCTGTCTACGAGACATGTTTATATTGACTTCTCTCTAGAACATCTGATCGAAATTGTGGTCTCGATATGATCGCTATTCAGACCTTTCAGTTTCAGCCTAATATCAACACAAAACTTGAGTGGTTGCAGATTCTTCAGCAACATTACTGAAGAACTCACTCTTAGGATAAGTTTATGGATTTGGAGATCCGGTAATGTGAAAATCTGTAGAAATTCCACTGGATAATGGTTAGGAGCATTCGTGCTTACCTTTGAGTCTATCGATTTGTGCACTAATTCTGCACATTCAAACGACTTTATCGTGGACCCAAGAACCTTTTACCTATTCCAAAGTAAATCCCGAAAAGCAGGACTTATGAATCTGCGTTGAACCGATTCGAAGCGGTCAATATCCACGCCTGAGATGCATATTCAAGCAGTGGTTTTACGAATACGATTTGTATAGTGACAAAGAAACCTGACGGTTAGAGAGCATGGAATTACTCCTGCAAACCACATAATTAACGTGGGAGACGAAATCAAGCTTTGTATCAAGCTCCACGCCAAGATCAATAATAGATTGTACACAAGGAATGCTGTCCGCGGCAAATGTGTTATAATTGACAGTATTACGCTTCCTAAAAAATGAGATGACCTCACGCTTATATATGTTGAGCCCCAAGTTATTATGTACACACCAAGGATAGAAAATATCCAGATCCTCCTGAAGAGAAGCGCAGTCATGGATATCATTGATAAAGGAGAAAATTTTCATATCGTCGGCATAAATTGAGACATTAGAAGGCCTCAATAGATGCACTATATCATCAATGGAGAGTACAAAGATAAGAGGACCAACATGATTACCCTGAGGTACCCCAGAAGTGGCCTTTATAACTCTAGACCGAAGGCAACGAAAGGACACCTGATATGATCTACCAGACAGATACGACTGAACCCATCTCAAGAATAAAGCTAGAAATCCAAATTTTAGCAAGTTGACTGAATACGCAAGTTTAATAATATCGGTAGCCTGGTCATTTTAAGGATCAGAGTAGCATTCCAACCATTCCATACGTTTATCCTGGATGTGAGCAATGTTAAGTTATATTCTTGCAATCAGGTCTTCAATGGTTGCCAGTCCTGAGCATTTTTCCGTTGAGATAGTAATTCCATCCAATTCAGGATAGTCACCATCACCTATTTTAAGGAATATAGGTCTGAAAATTGGATAGTGCAAAAGTCAGCCCACAGATGAGGAGATTTTGAGAGGTCGCTGTGTGCAAAAGTCCAGAAAGTCCATTTTTTTATATTTAAGTTGGCAATCCCAATGTTTGACCTCTATTATCTATACTCGTTTGCGTTATTAAAAATGGATCGCTATACAAAATAACAACGTATTGTTATTGTTAATGTACATCACAAATTTGACGTAAATTTTGCAGAGAGTATTCGAAAAGTTCATCGAATTGTTGGTATTCATTATTCATTTAATGAGCCCACCGTACGAAGATTAAATAAAACATTTGAGGAAATTGGTTCGGTTATGGACAAACAAACCCTACCGCGTTCTCATCCTGTGTAGTCGGTCGAAAACCTTGCAGTCGTCAGTAAGAGTATCGATCCATGTTTCTGAATGCAACATGCACCCACAAAGATCCACGGTTTAGTGCCGGTTATGGGCTAGAGGTGTAATTGAACCATTCTTTTCAAAAAAGAAGTTTTAACTGTAAATGAAGTGGGGTATTGTGACATGATATCGAACGACGATCCATATATGGATCTCGAAGGAATGTGGTTTCAATAGAATGGTACCACATGACATACAGCAAAAAAAAAATATCGATTTGTTAAAAAAACAAATTTTGTAATTTCCAAAAATATTGACGTTAATTGGCCGCTCAGATCTTGCAACTTAACGCCATACGATTCTTTCCTTTGGGGTATTGTAAAGTCCAAGGTCTGCGCTAACAAATCATAAACAATTCTTGAAGTGAAAACAGAAATTCAATGTGTTATTGCTGAAATTGAGCCAATGGACTTGAAAAAGATCTTCGAAAATTTGATCATATTCCATAATCCATTATATTTCATAATTAATCTCAACATGTCTACTTTATAAATTAATAAAAATCGTCCAATAAAAATTGTCCAATTAAATAATAATTTGCTGTATTTTATCAGATAAAAAAGACAATTTTTTATGTGAAGGATCCAGTGTTGAACTTGAGCAAGGCTTTCATCGATTTTAAAAACATTTTTCTCTTCCTTCAAATTTTTCCCCATTTCATTTTTATCACTTTATATTTTTCTATTAAATGTGGTGAAGTGGTTGAAAAGCCAATAGGGATTTAGTATTATTGGGTAAAATTATTGTCCTATAATTATAAAATTTAGTAACTCATAAACAAAGATAGAAGGAAGATTTTGTGTTGACGAACTTTCTTTTAGCTTGAAACTTTGAAATTTAATCACACACACGAATGGGACATTCTCCACAGGACTAGGTTTATACCAAATGTCATAAAAGTAGATTTTATTATGAATTTTAAAACACCCTTTTATATTCTGAGAGAGTATAACAATTTTAACTATATTATACAGCACGAGTTTTTACAATTAGGATAAAATAAGTATAGAAAGTGTTTATATTGCAGGAACCGCATTTTGCGTGAACTGTGTTTGAGATTCTATATAAAATATTAGGATCTTTTCATTTTATTTTTGTTACCAACCTACGAGTTGAAATTTTAACAATTTATTCAGGGCTGCTCTAAAAACTTCAAAACGCTATTTTCTGCTGTAGCGATAATCACTGGTAGATGTGTGTTGAGTTCGAACCCACGATTTTATGAATTATGCACCACTAACATACTGCAATTCGTTGTTTAAGAGTTGTTAAATCTTTAGTAGGTTCAATACTATAATTATATAATGTTTATATAATTATATAAGATTTATATATCATTTCAAAATTATTAATTTACAACTTGGACAATTGTTCGGCACTTTGAATCTTTACGTTAATTGGTCTAATGAAACAATTTTCTGCAGTTTTTTTGTAAATCTTTCCATTTCAGATTCTTACATTTAGCATATCATCTTGAAGTTAGAGGATTTTCAATAAAATATTAGTACAGATTTACAGTTTATTCTAAAAATTATAAGAGTCTGTAAAATTAATAAAAAGTTTATTCTTAGTGAAGTGTGAGATAAGCTAGCCTCAAAAAAAAAAGAAAAAACAGAGGCTAGTTCGTTGAGATAATATTCAATGTATTGTTACTTTAAAAGGATTCAGGTTTATCATGAATACACAAACTAAAAAAGATGCCTTTTGATGCATAGATTTTTAAAGTCTCATCAATTTCCACAAAGACCGTAATTTTTGGGTCCTCTATCAATTCAAAATTACCACGAAAACAAAACATCCATTAATCTTGCATCCGGAAATTAATCAGTGCCTTCTAAATTGGTAGTTGGGAAATCTTATCCACCTTTAGCTCTAAGATCAATGATTTTCTGTAATAATGACAAATATTCGGAGGCTAAAGACCTAAACCTTATTTAAAATGAATTATGGTTTATAACTTCATTTACTAATCAAAAAAATAAAAAAATAAAGAAGTTGAAACCTGTACTAAACAGCTTAAGATTTATTGCTCGTCTTATTCTAAATTGAAAAACAGTTCGTACAACTATGTGTAGTATTTGTAGTAAAAACTACTACTCCCACTACCTTTTTTTACATTTTTCATTAGTTATATTTTAAAGACTGCAATAATAAATGTTTTCTGGAGTGTTCTGCCTTCATAACTCTAGTAGTCATATCCAGTAGAAATTATAAAATAATATAATCACCGAAATAGAAAACTCCAGACATGTTATTCCTTTTTCTAGATTTTCAATTTTACTTTTTTTGCATTATCCAATTTGATAGTTGTGCAAAAAGTGCATCACATCACAACGTTCACAAAATAACTTACAAAATGCACAATAAAATTTATTTTTATCACACTAACTATAAATAGCGAAAGATGAGCATTTCACCTCGTCACACACTTCAAATATTCATTCTATATACGATTCGTAAAACAAACTATCGTTCAGATAAAAGTTTAAGTAAATCCATTAACCGTCACGTCACGATGATCCAGGAAAACATTTTTTTTTTCTTCCGCTATAAAAAGAATTTTTCGCAAGTCTCGACAGATTTTTTTCTTTATTGTTCTGCTTTAAGTTATTCCCTATGACAACGATAACAAGGGCATATTATACACGCTAGAAATACTATCTACCACGTTGTCGACAATACCCGAAACGGTCACACACTGTTCATCCGACTAAACTCCCTTTTCAGTAAGTCTCGCCACTTGCACCCCCAACTTTCAAAAAAATGTATTTTTTTCTATTACACTGTTAAAAATGTTGTGATTGTGCGATGTTTTTCCCATTTACCAATGTTAAGAGATGATTTTCCACAGTACTCTTAATACTGATCAGATTTTACTCTTGCAGTACACGTTTACAGCATCCCAAAGAGTATTCTGGTCATCTCTTTACAAATTCGATGTTTTCATCTCCTTGTTTTAGGTCCACGAACTCCAGATGTTTTGAATTATGAATGTAAACATTCCGCCACGTGAAGAGAGTTCTGGTGCAGGCGCAGCATCAGCATCATTTTGAGGAGTACATCTCGAGCAGTGGAGTTTTTAGTATTAGTGGTTGATAAAAATTTCCTTTTCTGTTGGACATTTTAACAGCGTATTAGTGTACAGTATTAGTTAACAAAAAAAAACAGGTTTCTCTGTATATTCAATTTGTTACCATCAAATTCAATACTTAACAGCAAAAACAGGAAACATTGCTTGATGTGAACATCTTGTAAGACTTAAAATCTAATTCGTAATTGAATGAATTGGGAAATGGATACTCTGTGTGCATCTGTATTTCACCTGATATTGTTGATATTGATATTGTTAACATTTTCTGGTAAAGATAAACCCATTAACCAATGAGAAGAAATTTTCGATTGATTGATATAACTCTCTGAAAGGCTTGCTCGATTTGGTTCATTTTCTACCAGGATATTTAAATTTTACTAAAGTACTTGCGTGCCGAATTTTATCCATCTACTTCGAAGCATTCTCATTTTAAAAGGAAACAATATCAATTTTTTATTTGATATAGTTGGAGGTTTCGTATGGCAACCCTATGGAGAAGTTGTCCAATTTACGAACTTTCACTTTCAATTTTAATAAAGTATCTATGTAAGAAATATCAAGTTTCGCTTAAGACGTTCTCGCGCGAACGGAGAGACAGATGGACATCCATTAAACGATTTCTTTTTTTCACCCATTAATGACAATGCAGCATATTCCAGTGAATGTTTTTATGCGTTACATACATTTGCTTAAACTTATAATACCATACATTTAGGATATCGCTAGGGTATAAGAAACAGATTTTTAATATCTTTTAAAAAGCCTATGAAGATAAAAAGACCAGAATATTTTCCCATAATTTTAGGTTTCATCAATTTTTTTTCTTCTAGATATTAATCCAATAAAAGGAGTGGCAAGAATTTTATTACATTTCGTCTGTGTACCTACTTCACTAAATTTGCCCTTTGGGGAGGAATAAGATTAGAGAAAATTACCTTAAGAGTACTTCTCTGTCAAAGCTCTTTATTATAATACAAAGAAGCTCGGCCGTCTTTCTTTCTAACTTTCTTTTTATTTCCACATAATCACAACATTCAGCGGGAGTACAATATAAAGTCTTTCGACTTGAGGTAAAATAGCATAAAATATAATTTAGTCCTGTCTAAAATTTCATAAGAGAATTTCCATGAATTAGCCGAGAATGATATCCTAACAACGAGACCTCCTGCTAACTCATCCTAATTTCTGGGAATATCCCAAGCAACCCAGCCAAATTCAATTAATTTAAAAATAAACGTGAACAATGACAAGTCGGAAAATAAATGTACACCACCCCAAAAAAAAAATTTATTTCCGATTGTCATTTGCAGCAGTGGAAAATTTATAGTCGTGGAAGATGGCTTTCATGTCAGTGGTGAAATTCTGGAATGCAGAACTGATGGGGACTTTAGAGGCACTTAAGAACGCATTTTAATGCAATAGAATGGGAGGCCTTAGTGGATTTGTTGTCGTTATTCTAATTAATGAGCATTTTGAAGATGGAATTAAAAGCTTCAGGTCATATTATGCTCATTTCCATAATGAAAGTGAGGAAAATGGGGTCAAGAGAATTATAACGAAGTTGTTTTATGCCTTTTGTTTTTGAAGAGATACGATAAGAATGCACATAGGTGCGCTTACGATTTTAGATTGTAGATGTGTTTGCCAGATTTAAACAAAACTAGAAATACATTATGTAAATTAATTCACATAATTACTACACTTATTCGTAAGGATGGCATGTATAACGAAAATTCACACTAAATGAAAAAATAAATCCTACCACCTTTAACTATCGGAAATAATAACATTAACATCGCTCAGGGGATCTTTTTTTTATACTTATACTTAATTATGAGCATTTCACATTTTCTCTTACTGGCATATTGTATAAGTTACGCAGAAAAAGTAGTTCTCTAGTGATTTAGTTTACTTGAGTTGTAAGCTGCCCTTCCAAACTTATTAGATTGCCGGATATTCTATTAAAAAATCAAGGCTACCTCTGAAAAAAAACTGTGGATAAAATTTATCTCAATACAATATCTAGTATACGTTTGTTCAGAAACAATAATGTATATAGTGATATCTATGTACCTACTAATAACTTCTACACACCTCTTTCAACTCGGCTGAAAATGACATACAATGGTGTTCACAAAAAACGCATCAGTTTGTAATTCTTAGTTACCTTGTTTAAATTCAATACAAAAAAAATATATATTTTCGTTTCATACTTAACTGAATCATTTCTTTGAGACCTGTTATCACTAGTTCTGTTCACCAATAAGGGCACTATCTTGAAGAGATGATCGAAATTGGATTCTACGAAACTTAAAACCAACTGAAGCTGATGCATTTTGTGAACACCACTATATACCACTTATGTAAATATAATCTTTTTTAGAACGAAAGAAATCTATGAAACGTACTAAATAACATTTTCGTTTTGGCATAGCTTATTCGATATAAAATGTCCTATACTCTAGAAAAAATAAGAATTTCTTGGCAAAGCATCAGAAAATATGGTGGATCAGAAAGGACATCTACCAAAGTAGGCTATTTCCCAATTCGTTCTGCCGTTCGCACGATTACCATAACCTTCTGTGGACGAAAAATCTTATTTTGGAATCTGAGTGCACTGTTCATCGTAATTTAACCATTATTCAAATTTACAAAATTTCAATTTTCATTCGACATGCAGAACTAAAATTTTTCAAAGTTTGTAAAGACCTCATGCCAATCTTCATAATAGGGTATCATACCCTAATATTGAGATCCAAAATTATCAAAGAGTATCCGTCTTTCGTCATAGATATTGTCACGTTTCAAACAAAACTAATTTTCATTTCAAAAAAGCAGTCAAGAGTAGGTATCTGCGTATTGTGATTTCAACTTCTGCGTAAGATCCTGTCCTAACGGCTCAATAGTTTTTGGTTTTTGCAATACAGCTAGCTATTTTGTCTACTTTTTCTGATAGTTATGAAGCGGTTGAATGGTTGAATATTTGGAATGATTTCTAATACACTGTTCTAATATAAATTCATAAAATACTCTCAAAATTAAACATTCTTTTTTTTTATTAAACTATTAATTATCTGCAAAGTAATACTTGTATTTTTCAAAAGATTTCTATAATTTTGTCTTCTGATATCAAGTTTTGATTAATCCACTAGTACCTAATACAATTTTACACTTTTTAATATTTTCGGTAACAAAAGGGTATCGGTGACTCAGTGTATGGTCCAATAGTGAAAGGAAAACATGTATCAGTCACTTGAAAGCCAGTAAAATTATGAAGTTCAAGTGCAATGACAGTAAGTTTTGTCATAATAAACTGAATTAACTGACGCATATGGATGATTACTAAAAACCTTTGTAACTACAACTATATGCGATACTTAAAAAAATAATTACTAATAATTTAATTTAATTCGCTTGGCCTACCAGAGTATTAAGTAAAGTTATTTATTTTTTAAATTTATTATCTATGAGAAAGAAATTTAAATAATACGTTCCAAAAGCTGCTGCTCCCACAATTCCTAATTTCAGATGGCAGAGAATTCTACAATCTTATGGCATAAATAAAAAATTGACGCTGAAGATATTTAAAACAGTTAACAAAATGTAGAATGAGGAAATACAAATTGTTCAAATAATTACCTTCGAATTTTAGTTACTATTATAAAATTGTCTAAAAATAAAATAAATCTGAAATCTAGAAAATATTCGAAATATCTTCTCAGTAAAAAAATATGACGAACCACATTAAGTCCACGTTGAAATGAGGAATCTAATCGGCAAAATATTTGGCACCCAAATGTTATTAACTGAACAATAAGCGATTTATATGGACAGATCATGTTATAATAAGATTTTTAACAACTTTATTAAACAGAATAGAAATACAATTCATTCGGTGGTAAATCTGTTGTCTTTAGATCATTTCCGTAAAAGAAAATCACATCAGATTAAAAAACTTATTATTAAATGCCCAAAAGAATATAGATGAGGGGCCATCATTAACTTACTCACAGTGTCTTCCATTAATCCTTAATATACATTTTACAGTCATCAGCACAAAAATGAGATTTTAAATTTGTGATTTACCAGAACAATATCGCTAATAAAAATCCAGAACAATTAAGGTCCAAAAATTGATCCTTGCGGAATACCATTAGACACATGCAGGAGACCTGAGTATGATTCACCACGGTATATTTTCTAGTTACTTCCTCTTAAATAGAACCAAACAAGATTACAAGAACAACTGGAAAAATTGCAAGTTAATCCACCAGAAATAAATCCTTCTCTTTATCAAACGCCTTGGGAAAATCAAGAAGGTTAAGTGCAATTATCGTGTCAGAATCTATGGAGACCTGGTTACCTGGATACCTGGATATAGCAGCAACGTTTAGTTAGAAAACCGGATTGAATACTTGATAATAGATTGTTTTATGATGTAAAAACTTTCCGAAAACTTTACACATAAAAGGTGGAATGGAAATATACCGATCTTCGGGACATTTTGGCCGATACTTCGAGACATTTTGTTTAGAATTTAATAAATTTTGAGAGTCTTCAGTTGTTAGGAAATACAAAAGTAAAAATTATTGTAATGAATATTTGTGTGAAATACGACAAAATAATATCTAGAATAATTCTAACAAATCTTGGATGAATACAGTCCAAACTTAAAGCATTGGACTTGACCGAGAAGATAGACCAAATTAATCTGTGCGAAGTGAAACTCGTTACAAGATGAGTCAAAGATAAATTGAAAATAATTATGTTACGTATCATCGACTTTTTCGTTAGACCCTGAACCGACAAAGGCAGTGTTGGGAGATTTTGGAACGTATCATTTCTAGATTCACACTAACGCGCAAAATACTATCAGATTTCTAACACCACGGCGTTCAAAAACGCTTTCCTCCATATTTCCTCGATTTTGATGCTGGTATATTTATGAAAAGCAAATATTGTCAATATTGGCAAATATTGTTCAATTTACTACAACTTTACTGCAACTACTTTCACCTTGTCATTTGCATTGCTTGTAATGCAGGTGATACCGATGCCACTGAAATCATCCAGACAAAAAGAGACGGCATTAGAAAAGTGATCCCATTTTTGGATACCAAGTATAGCATTAGCCGCGCAGCCCATTTACTGCAGCTTTTGCCGAAGCTTCTGACATCTGATGATACAATCCGGAGTCTAGTGGCGCAAGTTAGGGTCTGCTACCACACTCTAGAGTCTGAAAACAAGCCATGGTGATAGTAACGGGTGGTGGAAAATTTTGGGAGGCCCAGAAGCCTCCCAAATAAATTATTGAAGTTATTTTTGAAAAAAATCAGAAATAGAATTAGGTTGATATTTCCAACAATAATTAAGTCCAGAAGAATTGAGTTGGTCGTTGTGTCAAATTATTATTATTCTCGAAATTATATGAGGAAAAGTTTTGTTGCAAAAGATCATAAGTAAAAGCCGTAATGATTACGTGAGCAAAAATTATTACTTGTTGTAAACGTGCAATTGTTTGGCAGTCAAGCCTTGAAAAATTAATACTTATGACTTCCTGATTACTGCCCTACCCTTTGAGTATCATGGAAAGGATTCGGAGAGAGAACGAGTCGATGCAGTCACTTTTCAAGATATCCAAATACTAATAATATTCCAATGGGAAGAAAGAACATTGTTATTTTCTGAAGTTTTTCCATTCTACTCTACCCACTTTAGGAACAATTTACAGAGTCCGATTATATAGAATAGAGGTATTATTTTTTTCACTTTAGATAACTGATAAGAGTAGAAACTTGGTAGGTACGTCATACTTCTCTAAAAATATCTTAAATAATAATTTGAAAATTAACATTCTGTACTTCCACTTCCGCTATAGATATTTTACTGTCCTCCGGAGTTTTATGACTGCTATATATCTCCCAAAATTTACACTTAATATAAATCTGAAGTGCAAAAATAGTCCTTGAGTAGTCCATTTTTAATTGCTTGAAATTTCGTAAAAAAGCCTCATGGTTCTAATTAGTGTCAACGTAATTACTTCATCAAGCAGTTCTTGAAATCGCGCTAAACTGAACGTTTTCCCGTCTATAAAATTTTTAACGTACGTACCATACCCAACCAGTGTCATCAATATTCATCATATAATGCTGTCACATCCCACCACACCACAGGCCGCCAGGAGCACTAACCCTTTCAATTTTCTTTGATTCTATTTTGACACGAAATGCACTTAAAAGTTAATTTAACTCATGTGACAAATCCAATAAGCTTGCTTTCGACTTTGTTAGGTAAACGAAGGGGGTCGAAGTTGAGGAAGAAGGCCAGCTGAACCCCACTGCTGTTATTAATAGCATCACTGTCAGGGTCTTTATAGCTCTCTTGAAACGGTAATAATTTCCCCAACCACTTCATATAGCCTTTGTTTATATATTTTTTTTTTTGACGAGTTTTTCCACTTTACAGTGTTATCAGTCAAAAAAGTAGCCGACCATCAAACTTAAACAGCAGCCACATGTGGCCACCGAAAAGACGATCAATCAGAGCAAACCCGGCTGAAACTGAAAATGCAAGAGAATTCTCGTAATCATTTTATTGGGCCACTTAAAACGGACCAGTAGTACTTTGCCGGTTTGCACCCGGATAGTTGGTAGCTACTGCATAGGATTATTTCTGAGAACATTGCTTGCCTACGTCTATGTCTATGTCTAGTATCTAAATCAGTTAAAATTTATGGCCAGAGAGTAGTCTATCCGCCTCAATAGTGGGGTATGATTCAGTCAGTTTTCAAGGATTATCTCGAAAGCAAGATGAATCCCTGAATATAACCAGAAACACAGATTTTCCCTCAAGTGTTCCTGTTGACTTGCCACTTTACTGGTGGTCAGGTCAGGGATTTTAAAGTGTTCCATTGGATGTATAGTGGCTTGGCTATGTGAACCAAGTAGGTAAGGAAAGTATTTGCATTGAGTTCAAAGGGATGAGTACTGCCGCTTTTGTCACAGGAGACATTTAGTCGGTTTTGGATTACGAATTCCAGAACATGCCACACATGTGTTCAAGTTTACATCCCACATGTACAGATAGCACTTTTCCTAATTGCTGAAGACAACGTTCACGCTGGGATTTGGGTTTTTTAAATGATAATTTCCTTTTCGGCTGAGAAATATGCGCTGGCAAGGGTACCCCTATCACATGATGGATTGGGCAGAACTAATTTGTGACACTAATCACCAACATTTTTATTTCAAGAAAAGGAGAAAGGTTAATTATGTAGGAATGCATTCTGAGATGGAACTGTTTAAATCTTCTTGATGGAGTACTGAATATTAAAAGTACCAAATAATTTCAGCTACAGACGAAATTAATGGATGACGATAATTAAAGTTGTACTATTACTTTGAGAAGATGATGATCCTGTGTATTACGGGAAATATTTCACTATTTATAGCATAAGAATATCTTGAGGAATATTTGTCACCATACATTTAGCCGATGTTAATTTAAATAGAAAATCTTTAATCTATATAGCATTAGAGTTAAAAATTTAAAGTTTATAATTTAGGGATAAATATAGTCTAAAATATGGAGCAGTAGATCGAAGAATTTCGTTTATCCAAATGTTAGGGACCCCACTCACTTTCAGTTAAAGATTTTTGGTACTGCTGTGCCCTATATGAATGTTTGAAATTTTCTGCAAGAATAACACCTCAACTGCTGAATAAATTAATTCCAGACAGGTGTGACGCAATATATAACGTCCTGAAAAACGATAACTTAAAGATCAGTGTAAAACCCTCGTCTGTGGCAGGGCGAATCGTATCGAGTTTAATGCATCAACCCAAACCCAAAGCTGTCTGATATCTCTCAAACGAACCCAAAATTCCCAACCAACCCTCTTTGTCAATGGGGTGAGCATTTCCAACTCTCCTGACTTGAATATCTTAGGAGTATCAGGTATCCAATAATCTTGGTTGGACGGATCACATCTTTGCTACTGCAAAGAATCCGATAAAGTGCCTGAGTTTCCTACAGCAGCGATGCAAGAAATATTTCACCTTATTTGATCTAGCGCTCAGCTAGAAGATTCATATCAGACCCAGCCTTGAATTTAATTCACATATTTGGACAGGAGCAGGATACACTGAATTGCCCGCGTTGGATAGAGTCCAAAATAAGGCATACGAGCTTATTAGCGATGAGACGATTATGTCTACAATCGATTCTCTAGAACACAGACGTAATGTTGTATGCCTTACATTGCTTTACGCTACTTTCTTTGTAGATCAATCTCTGTGCGTGATATCCGCGCATCGAGCCGCCTTCACCATTTCGTACTTGAGAGACACTGAGCAGAACAGTGAGATTTCGCAAATCCTTCTTGAGTAGAACAAAACGAATGTGGAATAGACTACCATCTTCTGTCTTCCCCTCGGATTACAGGCCGCAGTTGTTCAAGCTAAATGTGCACCGATATCTTCACTCGAAATCCTAATGCCCTACCTCCAAGGGTAAACAGGAATAAGAAGCGGAGGAGTAGGAAGTGGAGGAGTAGGAGGTGGGGAAGGAGTAGGAGTGAGACAAGAAGTGATAAAAGCAGGAAGACGGAAAACGTCATGTGGAACATTTAAGGATCGATCCTAGTCTTCCCACCCAAAAACTTAGTCTATTTCGAGAATTTTTTCTAGGTGGAAATTATAGGGATAGAAAGATGCTTTTATTTTTAAAAAAGGGGCTATCCTTGCGCTATTTGTGGCAATTTCTTTTACATATGTTTATTACAAAGTGACGAAAAAGTATAACCTCACATGCAGTAGTCTCACGTACTGGGTCAACCCATAAATAATGTAGGATTTTTATACTTTATTTATTTTACAAAATTGAGATACATATAAGACCGTTTTTAATCAAAGATATATTCTCCATCACTCTCTAGGATGCTTTTCTATCTATCTAGCAGAGTTTGAATGCTCCTTTTCCAAAATTCACTTAGCCGTGATGAAACGTATTCCTCAAGTACCGTTCTAAAATCCTCTTTAGAATCCATAGTTTTTCCATCCAGATGATTTTGTAGACTGCAGAACAAGTGATAATCTGATGGTTCAATGTCAGGTGAATATAGTGAATGCAACATCATTTCCCATTCAAACTACGGCAGCTTCCGTAACGTTGTCATTGCTGTATGTGGCCTGGCGTCGTTGATGAAACATCGTCTTGAAAGCAAAGATGGTCGTTTTTCCTATAACTCTGACTTAAGTCGCTGAAACTGCCCGCAGTAGATATTCTTCATTATCATCTGGTTTGGGTTTAATAGCTCATAGTTGATTAAACCCTTCATATCCCACCAAACACAAAGTATCACCTTACGTGGGTGAAGAGTTGGTTCAGTCTGCGATTCCAAGGTGTCTTCTTTGTTCACCCACTGTCTTTTGGGCTTGACAGTTTTGTAGAGGATCCACTTTTCGTTACCGGTCACTATTCGGTTCAAAAACGATTCATTCTTGAGATGAGACAGCAAGAACGAGCACACATTCACTCTCTATGCGCGATTAGACTCCGAAAATTCGTGAGGAACTCACTGACCCAATTTACTGAGTTTCCCGATGCCGTAAAAGTATCGATGATTGATTAAGTGACCAAATTCAAGCTTCTCCGCTAGCTCCTCAACAGTTATGATGAGGTTTTGTTCCATCAGGGCCCGCAGGACGTCCTCGTCAAGCTCTACAGAGCTTCCAGGACGGGGCTGATCTTGTAGGCTGTAGTTTTCGGATCGGAATTCCTCGAATCACCTTTGGCATTGACTTACGCTTACTATGCCTTCCCCATGCACTGCATTAACATATAACAATATAAAGGACCACTCGGCTGACACGTTTTAGGCTCCAGTTTTCATTTTATCTCAAACCGATTTTACTCCATTTTGATCCAAATTTTCGCAAAATTCTCCCTCTATCGATATGTCTAAAAATAGAATAAACGAGATATCAAAAATCGACCCAGATGATTCCTAAGCTAGACTGTGTATTACAGATGTGAAAAATGATTTTTGTGGAGTAGGGAAGCTCATACAATCTCTGTAATAACTGTAATTCAAACGACATCAAATTTTATAAATTGCAAGCACGTAACTGCCTTCTAAGCTTACAGGATAACTCGAGCCCTATAAGATGGTCTTGGAAAAGTAATTAATCCAAAAGTCTAGATCTGGATCTGTTCTCGTGAGCACAATTTCCATAATTACTGATAATCAAATAAATCACCGTCACAGAAATTTAATCCGCGCGCCTCAACGAACTCGACTATCGGCGTGGTTATCTAATGATAACAGTTTCTTAATTTAGTAACTTTGTTTTCTTTTTAAGGTATTGCCTAAGTTCAGGGGACTACCCTATGATCCACACAGCACAGCCTAGGCGGAAGGAAATTAAGGAACAGGGAGATTGGGAAAATTTAACCTGTCAAATGTTGCAAGTGAGCCACACAATTTTTGGCATGAAATTATTACTGTGTAACATGCCAGTGGCTTCACAAATACAATTCTTATCAGTAGAATTGTTTTAACAACTTTTTCATACTTTCTATGATTCGAACCCACGACAACAGGATAGAAAATCTGTAAACAAGCGCCTTAGTCAGCTCCACCACCGTGCTAATGTAAAGATTTCAAGAAAATAATGCATGAAACAAATAAACATTTTTTTACCGGTTAGAAATATTACTGATGATTGTTTTCGAGTTAGTTCAATCGCTAGAAACCAAACAGAAATCAATTTTCACAAACTAATATTTTTGTTTTTCATCAGAAATCAACATCACATCATACTAAATTTGAATATCATCTTTAAAATATATTCCTCCATGCTTCTCGATGGACTAATGTTACGTGGGTTTAAAAAATACCGAGACCTTTAACCCTTTTCCACAATCCTGAAATTTACTCTTTAGAAATTCGAACATAATTTAATTTATAAACTGATAATATGATTACTGCCCACGATTACCTTCCTACCTCCAATTCCTAATTTGCTGAGATACAAAGGCAAAGACCGTTTTCATAGCGTCTTAGTCATTGCAAAGCCTGTATGTATTTATGATAGCCTATGCCCTATACATCCACAAAAAGAGAACTAAACATTCACATCCTCAGATATGTAGGGTAAGAAGTCACATCGAATCACTGTCTAATCTGTTGTGGGCTTAATGCCACTCAAAAGGGGGATGTCTCTTAACGAGTCATTTATATGTCGATTAGTGTTCATATTAAAAGTCCCTTCAATGCTGTGAAAATGTGAACCATCCGTTTTTAGCGTGCAGATAAAGATAAAATGAGTATCTAATAACTGCTGGAAGTTGAAATTTTAAGATATCCACAACGCTTGGATAAGTACACAAGGACAAGATAATGTTAATTATTTCTGGTTTGTTTTCCGAATCGACCAAAATGCCCATTGCCATTATCCTGAAAATCCCTTTTTCCATCAGCCGACCGGAAAATACAAATTCACTTCACCCCGTCCTGTTATCTTGATCGGGTAATTCTCTAATTAGAACATTAATTTCCAACTGAAAATAATTAGTGTATCCTTGCAAAGTTCCTGAAATGTTCCGCATAAATTCTGCTAAATTACCCACGTCCTTCCTGTCATCATCCCCGCTGGGAGTGTCGAGCATTGCATTGCAAATTCTCTCCTCCGCCAGTCACCCCCCAATTTCGGTTAATCAAAGAAAAATGAAAAGGAATATCCCAATGCTAACATCTGAGCTGGGCACCAAACCATACTAAATTGCATCCTTATTAGGCCTGTTCCGAAAGATGTCACGATTTTACAATTTTTCCACCATCAAAAACACATACAGACGCCTACCATTTTGAAATTTTGTATGCTTGGGAAAGAATACAACCATAACAAGAATGGGGGTAGTTGTCAAAAACATTGTTTGGTTAATTGTTTCATGAAAAATGAATTTTCATTAAAATTACAAACGGACTTAGCTCCCGTTTTTATTCCCTTAAAGTGCCTGGATATAGAACTTTTTTGGGTGGGGAAGTCGTTTTGCTGGAAAAGGAAATCAGCGCCTGTGGAGAACAAGGAAAACTTACTGGAAAACTTCAATTTTAGAGCTTTAAGGGGAAAACTCTACAAAGGGGAATTTTATGGCTGGAATTTATGAAGTAATTTCTTAAAATCGTTCCAGAAAGAAACGATATCAGAGTGAACTAACTCTGGATGTCTTCGCCTTTTTTTTTAAAACTAAAGGAAAATGTTTATATCTGACTGAGTACTGAATATTGTGCATTGCAGGTTTTCAACAATCACATCCATGGATGTGGGGGTTCGTGTACGAATCATAAGCAGTACTTTCAGTTACAAATGATGAAACTTCTACGATTTTCCTTCTAATTAAATTCATGCGAAATGGATAGAGGAAAATCTCGAAATGTATAAAGGCCTTCTAGGCAGATTGGCACACATATCCAAAGTGATGGTGGCACCTCGGGCTAACCTCTTACAGTTTCATAACCTTATTCAGCTAGAATTGGCTTTTTGGGATTGCAACATCACAACAGAAAAGTATTGTATTGATGACAGTTCTAATTGGCTGCGCATTCTATCTTCTATAGGACAATGTCCCACACATACAGTTGTAGTTATTTTTATGTTCTACATCAATGTTTGGTCCGTCGACAGCTTTAGGGTGGTTGCATGTTGAATTTGAGACGATAGCTAATAGCTGTGATGTGTTGTTGTTGCTATTATGCGGCTATCGAAGCTCCGACGAAAAAGAACCTTAAGGCTGCGTTCAGGTTCTATTCCTCAGACCACTGCCTCTGCAAAAACTTTTGTACAATTACAGAACAAAAGACAGATTTACCGTCAACGTAACCCTCCTCGGTCCCTTTGTGAGCAAACGAACTAGAGTTGTCGTTGGTCTATAGATTTGGCATTTACTTACTTTAGTGTGTCGACACAGTTTGACCGACTTTCCATTATCCAATCGAGCTGAAATTTTGCCGAAAGCTTTGGTTCTGATGACAATACAATATATAGTATATCTAATGTAGTTATGAATTCAATATGGCGAATGCTCCAATGTGGCGACTTACCCTTTTCTTCACAACCCCCCTAACATGGGTATCAAATGAAAGAGTTTGACGAGTAGAATACGATAAGCTACATGATATTATTCTAAATCTAATACGGCGAACGCGCCAAGGTGATGGCATACCTCTTTCTTCACAACCCCCTTGATATGAGTATCAAATCAATGGATTTCATGAGTAGAACACGATAAACTACATGACGTCATTCTAAGTCCAATATGGCAAATTACTTGATCTACCAAAAAATGATGAGCTATTCTTCCAGCCAATGTTAAGGTGTTTGTATGGGCAGAGAACTCAATGACATGAGAGTGGATAAAAATGTTATGCCTCTAACGTGGCAACCTCCTCCCCCCTCTATCAAGCCTCTGGGGGGATGTACCGTCAATTGTGGCGATTCTCGTGGGAACAAAATATAAAAATAAATAAATACAAAACAAACAAAAACTGCAACACAAAAACACTGGAAAAAACGAATGAATGAAAGTGAAAAGGCGAAGCAAGCGAAACTTGATAAAAAATATGGAGCAAGCTTGCAATTTATATGTAATTATATTTCACAAATAAGAGCTGAAGAAACATTAGAAGCTCGTGATATTCGATATCAACTGAATCGTCAACGTCTGCAAGCTCTTAACGCTGATATGGCAATACTTGAAGAGGCAATTAATACCTATAAAATCTGCACAAAAGGGTGCTATCCAAATCAGATTTACACAGTCCGATCCAATTGTCATGTAAGCAATTACTGCAATTATGTTCACGTTGCAAGACTCACGTTACCAGTAAAAAGCCGTACAACAACGAAGCGTGAGCAGAGTTAGAAATGGGGTTGCCAGAAGCCGACAAAAAGGAAAGGGGCAAAAATTATTCCATTCTTATTAAAACTCGAATGTCTAAGAAGGCGTTTAGGGTATTGTCTTTTTCCGCCATCGCCTTTTCCAGCCTAGAGACTAAGTCATGTAAGGCTGCTATTATGGATTTGCCTGCCTGATACAGATGCTGCGTGTATTTCTTGAGTATACTGCTTCTAATGTGGTGGTCTATGACCTTATCCATGGTTTTAAACATGAAGGGAGCCACGATAATTGGGCTATATGACTTAGAATGGGCAGTTGAGCGCCCTCCTCCTTTTGGTATAAACACCAAAATGAATGAGCTTATGACCCATTTAATCGTTCTATCAATGAAGATGCGATGAGAAATCAGGCGGGATATTGGAGGAGTCGGAGTTAAGCGCGAAGTGGATTGCTTGGTGTTATACCTGACTT
This sequence comes from Dasypogon diadema, assembly GCA_006980735.1. Taxonomy (NCBI): domain Eukaryota; kingdom Metazoa; phylum Arthropoda; class Insecta; order Diptera; family Asilidae; genus Dasypogon; species Dasypogon diadema. The sequence continues at coordinate 40,478 of QYTT01083857.1, forward strand.
ACCCAATAAACTCGCTATTAGTTCTAATTATGTTTTGATTTCTACCTCTACGACTGCCAGCTTTAAAAGTTTTTTCAATACTTATTCTATTCTCGATTTTGTTATGGAGAGGATTATAGCTTACATTTATGTATGTTTAATTAAACAGTGCTGGAAAAATTATATGCAAAAAAGATATTGTAAAATAAAAACGTATTTTAGTACACGACTTCAAAATTAGTTATTTATAAATTAAAAAATACCGGACATTTCTATGTCCAGTATTGCTGCATTTTGTTCACCGAACAGAGAGTCTAGATACCGGACTTTCCGGTTCAAATCGAAACGTCTGGCAACACTAGTTAGAAGGAATGAAAAATTATCAACTAGAGTACATGAAATGATGGCCTTTGAATAGAAAGAATATAAATGTGATTCAATACCTTGTGTAAATATGTAAGAACTTGACCAGGAAGAAAATAGTGAAATTATAGGTGGAGAATTCTAGTAAGCCTTACTTGTGGTCACAGAAGTGGAAATACTTGCAATGAATGCTTTGGATGACACTATAAAAGTTGAGCTCCACAGGTCTACCTTGAGGATTAATAAAGGTAAAAATGTAAATAAAAATGATTAGAAAAAGTATGTTATGAGTGCCCAATAGTTTTCTTATAATCACCGAAAAAAAAATTATTATTTTTTACTTTTTTAGTGCAATTTGGTTTTAAAAGAAAATCATTGTTCTTTTTAATTAATTTATTCCTTTGTTATATCAATTGACCTAATCTTGCTAACAGTTTCATGTCTTGCATGCTTGTCGGGGAGCCTAATCTTGTTTTGTATTAAGATCTTATTTTCAATATGATTACATCTGGAAAAACTCTCAGCAAACTTCAAGTTAAAGCGATTGCTTTAAAATGATACTTTAGTATAAGTATCAGAAAGCGTTGGAAGTCTTAAAGAGGTCATGGAACGGGAGATGGGGGTCTTATAAATGCTTCTTCTAGAAGAACAACCTGGCTCATTCGGCTAAAATTCGTCTTGAGTTAATATGGCCAGTATTGATGATAATAAAAACTATTGACATTAACATACATATACATACATATAGGGTTCGGCCTCATTCCATATTATGTCATATCATGTCATATCATATGCCATATGCCATTCATTTCTTTTGCTTTTTGTATAAAACAGTCTCGTTAATTACGTAAATATCAAATATGTTTGGGGAATAGAATTTTTCTATTCAATTTTTGATTCACATTTGAAAGTAAGTCCATCAGAGTTGGGGTCCCTCTCTATTTCCTTTTCTGAGTAGAGTTCAAATATAAAAAAACAGACATGTACTTGCAAACATTAAAAATTAAGAAAAACCAATTAGATATCCTGAATATTTCTATTTAACTGATTTTATGTAAAACAAATGCCAGCTCAAACCCTGTAAACCAATCAGTCCAATGCACTTATAGCTCTGATATATGCAAAAAACAGTTTCATTTACTTCAAATCTCCTCCGTACTAAATGAAATGATCTTATTTAATAGCTTACACTACGTACTTCGGAAAAATAAATTTGGGTAATATCAAAAGAAACTTCTATTTCCACCTTCGACTATGTGAAAATGATGTCAGAATGGTGTCATTTGTGGGACATGCCTAGCAGGCTGGAAAATGACATATTTCCTTCCATGATAGTAGGTAACGACCCAGACGAAGTCATAAATAGGTCGCTTTTATAAATCTGTCTGCGATAGAAGCCAGTGCATGTTTTCCTGATGGCACCTTTCCTAAAGTACAAACCTTGCATTGATAGAAATTTTTGCAGTATTAGGTGAAATGTGATAGAATTGAGGATAGAAATGGCAGACACATTCAACAAGAAGTGGATATTTTCATCCAAATAGACTAATGCCGTTTATCATATAAATTTATGGGATTTAATGTGATTTTGATAACCACTTTGCAACTTGTATTCGATTTTTCTTCTAGAGTTATTTTTCTTTATTTAAAAGGCTCCCCTTTCTCAACTTTTCTTTGCATTTTTGCAAATAATTTTTCCGATATGTGACGTCAGCGAGAAGGATTAATATAGGGAAGTCAGCAGCTCCCAATTTGTCGAGCGATACAAGAGAATGCAGTACCGAAAGGTGCCAAAAGGTTAGCGGAACCCATGGATGAAGGACGAAGAGAAAAGCGGAGACTGGGCCAGTACCAGCATCTAGAGATTTGCCAACTTAATTTCCATCATTGTAGAAAGGCATCAGCTGTGATACTTTTGCTCTGGATCTACGAAGGTGGGATCAAGGATATGCCGGCAAGGTATGGGACGAGGAGATGAATCTCGGTTTACTTTGCAGAAATTCTACTACTGGTTCATGCGTTAGACCACTTAAAAAAGGGTTTAGGGTGACGAGATAAAATCTCCAGTGCACTGGACAATCAAGTAATGGTCAAATGCATGGATCGGATGGAGGTGAATGCATCTCTAGCAATAGAATGTGTACAAAAACTAAATGGCCTCAGAAAATGAGGTAACATTTTGTTGGATTAGAGAACACATAAGGATAGAAGGGAATGAAAAAGCTGACGCTTTAAAAAAGCAGAGGAGTGGGAAATGGAGTTCCAAAGACCAGAACTATATTTCACCATTGAGGAAGGCATAGTGAAGGACCTAATCGAGAAATGTGTCATAAAAGAATCGGTAGGAAAATATGATAACTTGGCGACAGGTTAGGAAAGCGGTTAGGCTATCGGATTGAATGGCCAGAAGAAAAGGGTTAAGCGTGGAGCGAGGAACATTTAGATGGTAATTGTTCTTATGCTACTGCTCAGCTTCGGCAAGCAGTAGGACGGCTGTCACAGTTCACAGGATACTCCATCATAGGTAGCATAGGATAACTAACCTATAAGCAAGTAACAACGAGATGTCGAGGTTGGGGAACTGCCAGGGTACTCTCCGAAGCTAATCAGCTAGTCGTCTTAGCCTGCAGAGGGACGAAAGAGGACTCAAAGGCAGAGATCTGCTTCGGTATTTCCCGAACGATTCTAATCTAAGCGCCATGGGCTGCTCGCATGAATAGGATGAACAATTTCTTGTTGGCCGTTATGTCATTCAAGGTGATCCTAAATGATCGGCAGTTATGGTACTCTGAGGATATGACCTTCGAAAGAGAACCCTTTGTCTGGTACACAGGTTGATCTAGGATAGAAAGTTTAACATGGATAGGAATATATATTACAAATCTTTCAGTACTATCTCAAACCGATATCCATTCTATAGAGCTTTGCACATATTAGACAACGTGTAAGGCATTCGCCGTATTCACCTGTCAATCCCAGTTTGTGTGGAACTGTCTAAATGCCCTCAGGCAACAGATACAATACAATGGGGTTGTCTTAATGTGGATATCGAGGCTTGAAAGTCTTGAGAGAAAAGAATTGTAGACCGATTTCCAGAGGACGGTACAAGTTTATTCTTCATTAGATCCGAACTTCTGCGGCTATTCAAAAAGACAAATACAGCAAAGTCTCAATAGCTAGGAAGCAAGGGGGTCAAGTAGAAATACCGAAGTAATAATCTAGGTCTAAGATAGGCGAAGAGGTTAGTTACGTAATCCAAACAGAGGATCAGTTCATTACTCTAACAAGATTGGGCTTAAGACCATTATTGGTTTTCTTACTGGACATTTTCCATTAAATTGAGCTTGTTGAAAACGATCAATGCAGGTTTTGCATTCAGATTAGGACTAAAGCCGCCTCGGAAAGGCAGTTCAAACGCCTATGGAAGTTATGAAGCTTTAAATCTGAATCGGTTGGCAGCAAGTTAAATAGTTAGGACAATGTCTTAATCTGGACTTCTAAACATATGCTGTCGAATATTTTAGATTTCTGGATTCTAGGAACA
>QYTT01083858.1:4797-31088 GCA_006980735.1 Dasypogon diadema
TTAGAATCCCCAACGTTTATTTATAGGACTACAATTTTAAATCTCCAGGTAATATAGGTAGGATACCTGCTTTTCTGAAGTTCCATAATTACCCTATTCACAAGTACGAGTCACAGAATATTCAGTCTCCATTACTTGCCATTTGATAAACATCATCCTTAACCTTTGAAGGATTTTAGCCGCCTTAACAATTATAGCCTTCCGGATAATACCATTTGGTGCCTTTTTCATCATCCAGGAACTTGAAGCCCCGTAAGGACTCTTTTTATTTTGTCAAACTCATATAGGTCTTCCACGATTCCCGCAAGCTTTGGTTTTTCCTATCTAATGCCTATCTAGTGCCCTAAATCCTATTCTAATGCACTGGTGATATTAATTTGGAAAAAAATCTAAGCCATCTCGGCTTGCCAGATTTAACAAAGCTGATAGGGTCATCCTATCAAGGTGAAATTTTTAGATGAATCAGCCTCCCAGATAGCCCTATAAGAAGGAATCAGTAGCTGCAGTCAAAGCTATTTTAATAGGTGCGAACTGTGAGCTTTTGGTGGGTCAGTAATTTTTAGATACTCTAATTCTATGAAAACAAAACCAGAGCCTGTAATGGTTCATCGCTTGACTTTTTAAATGGACCAAATTTTATAGATGAAGTCTGGCCAACCAAGCGAGCTTATAGGATCTATGACCTGATTGTAAAATGTACTACTGACAATACTACTGACAAGAATTATACTTGTGAAGCCACTGGCATGTTGCAAAGTAATAATTTCATGCCAAAAATTGTGGCTCACTTGCAACATTTGTGAGGTTAAAATTTCCCAATCTCCGTTTCCCCAATTTCCTTCCGGCTAAGCTGTGCTGTGTGCAACATAGGGTTGTCCTTTGAGCTTAGGCAGTACCTTCTACTAATCGTAGTGCTACTTCTACAATTCACAGTTCAAAAAAGAAAAAGAAAAAGATCTCCTACTTACCCGCTGTGCAAATAAGAAGATCTTGAAATATATATAGATCGAAACTCATTATTGATTCGACGAAAGGATAACGAAATCTAGATCTCTGTTCCCATCGAGTTCTTCTAGATCTCTGAACGGCATAGGATGAGGGAAATTAGAAAAATATAGGACACGTAAACTGAAGCACTATAGTTTTATTTATTATCCTGAAAACCGTAGAGCTGACTTTAATGAAAATAATGGTTTTTCCTCTTAGTTTGAAAATCAGAATAATTTTAAATTTTGTATCCTCCTCCAGGATGCGAACAGGGACAAAACCAGCCAGCTTGGTTTTGTCCCTGTTCGCATCTTACAGGATCCTGAACCTTTCGATATCGTAAGTTTGAAAGCTTTGTATCTCCTTTTATGTAAAAAAGATAAAGGAACGTATATTCGAACAGGATTTATGTTACGCTCTTCTAGCATATTCAACCCTTCCCATACCCCATAAAAGACAATAGTTACAAAATCCAATTAGCAAATAAATTTTGGGTCAGAAAGGAAATCGTTTCATTCCAAAAATCCCCTGCAGAAACTGAAACAGATTCCTGTTTAGATATTTACGAAGATAACGTGCGGGCAAAGCTTCCCGATAATAAAAATTACTTTCGAAACAATCAGGGGTATTGCGAAGAGCCGGATTTTACACCCTCTTATTCGAAAGATATTAAACAATATTTTACTTGGAAAATCTGCAGCATAAGTGCAACGTTCCCCATTATGCCTGCAGCGTACCTTCAGTATCTCACAAATAAACCGTCGGTGTACACGGTACAAACATCCCTGAATTGAGCAGAGTAATGGTCGATAATAAAACCAGGGGAAGCCAATTTTTTACCTAAATAATCCATTTCCGACGTATTTACGGTTGAATTTTACCAATTGTAAACAAAAGCAAAGCCGGACGAAATGCACCAGCGGTTGCTCCCAACACAACGTCGAAGTTGGTTGGAGAACGGGGGATTATGTCGTGTCCATGCGGTTTCAATTGTTGGTTCGCGCCTGTATATCATCCCCGAAAAAGGGATGCAATCCAGAAAACTGGTTACACACCAACTTTGTATATTTGTACAAAAAGAACATTTCGTCCTGTATATTGTCTGCATGGAAAATTATTGGCCACACATTTTCGCGCGACTCTCTAGCAAAATGAATGGTCAAATAGTTGCTGGAGATATGCTATGGAATATATGCTGGACGGACACCGCACAGTTTCTGTTTCTGGTGGTCCCTTGCTTTTTCTCCTGTCAGTAGCCATCCTGGTAACTACCATTTCGTAGTTTGGCGATTGTGTGTATTTATGGATTTAGTCACGAAATGGTTTACAAGCTGCAAATGCGATTTATGGGCAGCGGTCGAAATGAAACACTGGTGGTGTAAACAGGCATTGAATTTTAAAAGACCCTTTTATAGATTTTAAGAAATAATGGGAAACTGAATTCTACCCAATTTTTAATATTTATCGATAGCGATATAAATCTTTCAGGACGAACCAGTCACATAATAAAAGGAAAACACTTTAAATTCCTCGAAATCCAAAATAAATAGCTTCTGGGATATGATTGCAATCTCATACGAAGGGATCATAAAAAAGTAACCAAAGTGTTTGCGAAAGCATTAACAAAGCAATTTAGTCATAACTCATTGCAAGCTCAGGGCACGTAAGCCAGGGAAGTCATATATTGACACGTGAAAAGAAAAGTAATATAAATCGTGGAGCTAACTTCCATTTGAAGGTGCTGCGGGAGCATACAACCAGCATTGATATATGTTTGACTATATCTCTCCTGGAAATGTTTCAAGGTGTCGGAGGGAAACTTGCATTCCATCCAACCGGGGATCCACCTCTACTTTTTCTTCCTGTCGCCTGTGTTGCTTCCTCTAAGTTGATATTATTGTTGTTGTTGTTGTTGTATCTGTTCCGAGATCCAAGAGGAAGTTTGGTCGATAATCGATATCTTTTGTCCTTTATATCTACGTCTGTACCACTCAATGAGCTAACATTCAGTTCGATACTTGTTTCAGTTTCAAATTGTGTTTTAATGTTAATACGAATTTTACAGAGTTTACTCTTCATTCGAAATGGAGTTTGCAGGAAGTTTGAAATTAGATTTTTCTTTTTTTTGGAAATATTTACTCTGTGCAACTGCAGTTAAGGATTTTCTAAATTGCATACCACAAGAAATGATACTTTCTATTCTTATCAGCTGCTGGCTATATGAAATAGTTTACTTAAAGGATGATCAATCACAAATATACGACATTTGTAGTCTTCTGGTCTCGATTGCTTGGCGCCAGTATTGTAATTAGACGGGAAAATGAATTTCCCGGGGAGTGATAAATTCTTCGTTTGTTGGTGGGAATCGGAGATAGTGTGTAATCAGTATAAGTGGAGCCCACTTGAGAAATTTTGGCGTGTTAATTCCCATAATTATTGTTGGAGGTCGCAGATCAATATAATTGACAAATTCAAGTATCAGCTTAGAAAAAAGAAGAACCGAATTAATCAAGATTGCGATAGTACATATAAGAAAAACAAAATAGTTGCAAGTGTATTAAATAGGGGATAAGGCGACTTTAATTTTTAATCTTTAATCTTCTATTAATTTTATTATATTATTATTTACTATTATATTAAACACGTATCTTCTTAGTTTGTGGAAATATCGCTCTTTAAAAAGCGTGTTCTGAAAATTTCAAGCATATTTGAGAAAGATTAGATCTCTTTAACTCGAATTATTCTGATTCTGCTCTAGTTGTGACTGTAAAATTGTTATGTGCAAAGATATTCCTTATCTATGCGACTGTAGTACCACACCTTTTCTTCAAGGCTCTTAAAAATCCGAAATAACGTAAATATCGTATCGTATGCTGATTCATGTTTTGTGATCGCAGGTTGATAGGATTCGAACGCCATTTCCAATTGTTAATATTTAAGGTTGTTGACAAGATAACATTCAAATTAAAACTATTAAAAAGTTTATACAATTGTTGTGTATTGGAAAATCCTAATGTTAGTTTGAATCCACTCTGATAGAAGCTATGTTTTAAGTAATAGATAACTCTCCCTGCCTATGGTGCCCTTTGTACTTCTGTTAAGCCGGAATATATCGCTGTCAGTGTCGGTGAGAATGGGAATGCTATACAAAATTTTAACTTCCGAAGAATGTGGATTAAATGTTCATGCTAGGAGCTGAAAAAATAAAAATTACCAATTACAATTGCTTGTCGCTGAAACTTGAGTCAAAGCGGTGGGCTGATCAGAGGCATAAGTATCGGTGTACGATGTGTGCCATGACACACGGGCGCAAACCGCTCAGAGGCGCTAAAACCTATCAGGATAAATGAAACTCCTAAACAAATTTTAAGATCTCGATCAGTACACACATATCAATCGGATCAAAGATCGTATGAAAGAAAGCAAATTAACCAAGCTCGATTAAAAGTTTGACTTTACTAACTATTAAAAATTCTATAAGAAGAAATTTGAAATCCTTCCCAGGATATCACTCCTCAAATCAAATATGTATGTAGAAAAAAGTGAGATATCTTGTCATTTTCCTTGATCATAAACTCAAAGGATATAAACACGAACATACTCAAAACCCCATGCGATTTTCACTCTGATGCCAACCCCTGAGCTCTTCTAAATGTTTTCAAGTTCTTATCAGCCCTTCCTTCTATACCCTTTGCACGATGTTCTCCATCTTCGTTCTATTATAGCTCCCGAAACTGAAGCCAATCATACTTTTCTTGCAAAGACAAAAAACATAATCAAAAGAAAGCACTTTAAATTCGTCGAAATCCAAAATAAATTGCTTTCCAGTAAACTCACTCTAACCGTAATAATCCCATAAACGTCCAAATTAACTTAATTATGGCGGTTGATACAACTTTTTATACGGAATTTTAGAAAACCTCTCGGGATTGACACCTTCTTCCAAGAATTTAACTCATTTCATACTACAATACATACATTTTCATCCGTCCATCTCTTCTTCTTTCCTTATCAGTTTTTCCGGTTTCATCACCGATATAAAGAATTACAACTTTCACGCTCGATCAGCCCCTATTTTCTTATCAGGACTCGTTAGGAAAACTTCTCCCGGATCTTGTCTGACGACTCGAAGATAGGATTACAGACAACCAGAGCCTTTTTTATCTTTAGCTTTGATTTGAAGGCTCCATTCTCTTCTCAAAGGAAGAAAATACTTCATTTGACAGAGAGCAAATCTGTTCTTTCCTCTTTAATCACCTGCCCTTCTTATCGTACGCATTCCCTTGGTCTTCACTTTAAACACGTCACTCTTGATCTACGTATGTATCACTAGTCATCTGGGTATAGAAGGCGCCAAATATTTGACACCATTGTGGGCAGTGTTCCTGCTCCTCTTGCAAATAATATTCGCCTGGTATTCCTTCCGGTCCGTACCAACCGAGGCCCCCATACAAGTGACATTATATCCTCCCTCTCTCGTCAGTGTTGAGATTCAAACGATTCCATAGATCACAAAATATATTAACATCCTTTACACCAAGCTCGCCCGTGAAGTTCGTTTGCTGAGAGGTGCCTGAAAACCTGCGTAAGCATCTTAAATAGCAGCAATTTATCAGCCATCTCACCTCTAGTGAACTTCGTTTCAATTCAGAATATTCATTTTTAAACTGGAAACCGGGTCGCAAAAAAAGGAAATGAAGCGAAAAAGTAATATAAAAAAGTTGAAAATAAAAAAGATAAGGAAAAAACATATATTTGATAGAAAGGGAGAAGAACGTATACATAATAGAAAATAATATACATATGTATGTAAAAACAAAAAAAAGGATTAAAAATAGTTTTTGTTTCTCATTTCAGAGAAGATATAATTTTCTCACAATCTCGTCGCTCACATAATATCTACTTTACTTCACGATTTCACCGCTCTCTTCAAAAAAGAGTTCACAGCAGGCACGTGGCCAACGAGGGTGGTTCGAGGGGTCCGGCCCCGTAAAGACTAACATATATTGAAATCTCGTTTTTATTCTTCTGAATACCCGATTCATTGTTTGTTTCCTTGGAACAGGTTCGCTCCTTTGAGTGGCAGCTTTTTATTATTATCTATGCGCGGGACCTAGCTGTTCTACATCCTGGAAGAACAAGTTTTTATTTAGACCCATTGTAGATGTTTTTGTTAGGACTTAAGCTCTAAAAGAACTTTCAGTCGGGAAGCTCTGTAATAACAAAATACAGTTTTTTGTTTAAAATTTATTGAAAAATAAGAAAATTTTCCATGTTTGAAAGGCAGTGTTGGTTGAGTGGAAACATCTACATAAATGAAGTTGAGACCTAAATAAAGCTTAATCAGTCAGTTTTGAAGCAATAAATTTTCAATTCGTCAATTGCTCAATTACTTTAAATATGAAATGAAAATCAATTCTAAAAACTGTTAAATTCGTATCAAATTTTTTACATCGCCGGCAAACCCAACACTAAACACATATGCGGCCAGTGAAAAATTGAATTTATCTTAAACCCAAAGTCAAATTTAATCCCAAAATTCAATGGAACAAATTTCTAAACCTAAACAGAACATTATTTCCCAAGTACACACAATTTACCCAATTAAAATGGCTGCCATTGCCAGTTTCACCATAATCTGCTCACCTCACATCATTTACGAAACATCCGATTACTACCATCTGCAACCCACCATTTACCCCTTCCACTCCAATTTCAGAAACCCCTTGCCCGATCAAATCCTTCGGTTGCTTGATTTTATATCGCCAGCAATTCATGTACATTAGGTCTCAGGTAAATGACAGGATCGTATTATTATTAATTAACGCAGATGTACGTTCAAAGCACAAATGGTGGGGAATGGGGTGGAAATATGGCGCTTAACATTTGCAAATTCCTTCGAAACAAGAAGACATCTTGCGCACCCAGAGAACCAGATTCCCTTAGACGGTATGAGATATATGATAGAGGCCTACTCCCCAAACACATGCAGAACTTAAGCAGTTCCTGGGGGATGAAAACTTGCGTGGGATTACCTTATACCATCATCCATATTGCAAACAGGCATATTCCTGTCAACGTGGAGCTCACCAACACGCATGTGCTGCGCCCCCTGCCCTCTCACCTCCCGGCCCCAAATGAGCAGTCATCAGCACGTGTGATATCAGCGAGTGATATGTGGGGTCGGGTGCCCCTGAATATGACGGGGGTTGTGGGGTATTTCCGCCATAATGGCGCATTTATTATGTAATATGTAGAATAGATCACGTCTTTATGCGTGTTCGCAAGATTTATTGAAATTGCGCCAGCCAGCGAGTGTATATTTCACAACATGAAAAACTGTTAAAATTGCTGCTGGGTGAAGTGCTAAGGGCTCCGGGGATGACACTCAAAGGAATCTTGTTAGGAAACTTTTTGATTTAGGAGTCATTCCTGGGTGCTGCGACCCCGTCCCAATGGCAGGTTTATTGCTATACCCTTTCAAACTTTGTTGTGACATTATCTCCATATTGTGCCAAAAGTCCTGAATTTATGCTTTCATTCTTGGGAACGTGATGGCTGTGCTGCTGTTTTGCTAATATTTTTTTGGCATTAACCTTTAATGTGTTTGACGGATTTTTCTCAACATCTAACGGCATTTCAGTTGAACAACTCTTTTGATGAACGCTTGTAAGGTGTGTAATGGACCTTCGTAAAGTACTTTCTGTCGCTAAATTGTTCTCACGCTCCAGCTGCTTGATGACATTGCGTCGTTTAACCCGAATTTTATACACAGTTTAAGTTCAAGGAAAATAAGTTCTTATAAGATCTCAAAGTTTCCAATAATTGTATTTCAGTCAGTTAATAATATCACAATATTGAGTGGAAGTATAATACGAATATTTCCACATAATACCTTGTATTGTCCAATTAAACGAAAACAAGTCAATTTCCAGCAATTTTATAAGTAGTTGGAGCATTGTAAATATAATGTGGTAGAATATAATCTTTTTTAGAGTATTTAACTTAAATTTTTGTGTCAGTGCCAGGATGAGTTCGAAGTAGAGAACTATCAGTGATTAGTGATACTGACTTTCAGTTGGGTTCCAATTAAAATATTTCGCTTCTTGCAGACGGTATAATTATTTTACACCAGATGTTTTATTTTTAGTGATTTCAAAAATCTACTATTAATCTCAGAAAAGTATAACTGCCTAGGGAAATCCATACGAGATTTATTGACTTCTACTTCCGGAAGTTTTATCGTCTCTAGAATAAAAAGTGGTTTAAAAATTGAAATCCTTTTATTATTTCTGAATATGTGACGTGAAATCAGAAAATAGGCTTAACGAGAAAAAAATTGATTTTTCGTTTTTTGCTGATTCTGATTCTGATTCAGAAGAGTATGCTTAGTCGACATTCCGGGAACAATATTTTCTTAAAATTTTCTGTTAAAATTCAGGGCTGTCGGCTAAACCCTTGCAAGCTGTGTTAATAACTCGGAGTGGAGTGGAGATAGGGGGAAAGAGTGTATAGATAAAATTAAAAAATTTAAAAAGTTCCCGGGAGAAACACATTTTTTTTGCTAATTTCCATCCAAATTCCCACCACCAAGATACCATTTTGCCTGTCCTTAATCAGTACGACTAAACTAATTATCCTATCCATGATTGTGTCACCCAGATGCTTATACACTTTCTATCGAATTTTACTCGCTTACTACATATAACCAACACTTTTAGTTTTCTCACTATTAGCCCGTAAACCTTGACTGAAGTTGACCTCACCTGCAGAAGAATGTATAGAGAAAGTATGAACCCCTCACATGTTTGCCCTTTTTTGTTAAAGAAATTTTCAAAATTGAGAATTTTTTGAAACAGTTGTAACCTTTGAAGATTTATGAGTATCATACAAAAGGAACTAATCAGGTTGGATAAATAAGAGCGAAGCTAGGGAGACATAAACAATAATTGGAACGAGCAAATTATCTGAAATGGAATTGTTTACTTTAAATCGCTTTTCCCCTGGAAGTTTTTTTTCCTTGTTGAACCCATTTTCTGATTCCATGTCACATATCCTCTCCTTTATTTTTACCACATTTCTTAGACCTACGAAAAAACTCTGATGCCTTCAAAATAATAATCTTCCCCTTGGCTGCAAAATACTCATCTTTCCTTGAAGTCATCGATTTCCTAAAATTACTTTCGCAGTATGTCGTTTTTTAAAATTCAAAATAAATTATTATCACTAATTGTAAAAGTTAGAGACTTTAAGGCAGGTGACAAACTTCCTCGAATTCACAGCTTTGCAATCCATCCATAACAAATCTAGATCTGTGAATAGGTGCATTATCCTGCAAGAGCAATAACACTTCTTTTTTCAACCGTTCACTACGTTTCGCTTTAATTGAGTTATTCAACTCTCTCGGAATAGTAGTTATACCCTATCATATGTGAGCGTGTCTCAAATCACATAATCCGTCGTCGTATCCCAGCAAAAAGTGTAATCATTACACAATTAATTCTAGTCTAGTGGAGGCACTTACCAACTAAATTACAGACTCAATTACATTTATCATTGGACGTCATAGGCGGTAATGGGCTACTTCACACATTACCCAGAACAAGATTTTGGCTTCAAAAGAAAAACGCTTAATTCGGCATAAGTAATTACACTTGTGCATTACTTTTGAAAAATTGTAATGCAGGTGGTAATGATTCCTAAAAAAATTATACCCAACAATATCTTTCTTTATTTTGGATTAAAAGCCACGAAATATTCATCAATTCAGTAAATACTTCTACGGGCAAGACTTTTCCTGATTTCCTGCTGGGATTTTGTATATGAAATACATATTGAAGAAAGGTATGCAAATAATGAGGCAAATTGTGAACCGACTACAGTGGGCAAAGAAGAATTTTGGAGCATGATTGGATGAATACATTTATTATGGATAAGTGTTCTGCTTGTGTGACGATGAATGATTCATTAAAAATCATACTACATAGATTCTAGCGGACATTAGGTCACGAGTATGTCAAAAAGTTAGCCCTAGCAGCAAAATCAAATTACGAACATAATGTATTTTTCAAAAATAAAAGCGTGTTCATTGAAACGTTGTTTTATTTTATTAACGGGCGTAAATACTTGTAATTTTCTTTTTAATTCAAAAGCAGAATGCTCGTAAGGTCCTAGAATACTGTTCCCATTCTCCATTCCTGTCATTCAGGAGTTACTTTGAATTTTGATGCTCAATGAAGAAAGAAAGGAAATAAAGAATTTTTAACTAATGCAGGTAAAAATGCACACGATTTTACACAAAGTCAAACCGAATATTCACGAACCGCGCGCTGCGCACCGCTCATGTGAATACTAAGAAATTCGTTCTCATCTCATCGTAAATATCAAGAAAAGTAGTCTTCTATTTTCGTCAAATACAAGTAAAATAAATAGCGAAAAAGATAAAATCATTGAACAAAATAAGTAGGGGAGTTGAACATAAGTTCAACACTCCTCCTTCATCTTTCAGCACCCCTGCCATTTTTGTTCACTCGTCCTAGTCTTTTACCACTGATTTCCTTTTAAGTCAGGACGTGTTTCATTGCTCGTTTATCTTCATTTGCCCCTCACAATTAAATGGATGAATGCTCCCAGAAAAAAAAATTCGTTCTTCTTTATGTCTTTTGCCTTAGAAGACGTGTAAATACACACACTAATGTAATATGTAAAGTTTTCATAGATTATTCTGTTGCTTTTGTTATACAAGTAAAATTATAATTGCTCTAAATTCACCGAAAAATGTTTCCATAATTTTAATTGTATGAGATTTTAATTCGTCAATATGAAATACTATAGCTGACCCAATCTTCTTAGATGTAGTGGGTTAAAAGTGATTGGTTGCTCCGATTCGTCTCGGCGATTTCCTCAAATATGTGTCCATACCGAGATAATGACTATGGTACCCATGATGGTACCTTGTATGTATGACGTATCCAATACGAATCTGGTATTAACTTTTACGAATTCAAGATGGCGAATCCAATGTTACAGATATCGTTTTTATAATTTTATGCAATTTTGTCATGAAAATACTTACATATGGGTTCTTGGGGTCCCTGATTAAATTGTGAAATCAGATTTTTAAAATTCCGTATGACGGATTCAACATGACGGAAAAAATCCGATGTACAAAGAAATTTCTTTAATTAAATAATGCTACTATCCGACTAAAGAGTAGAAAAATAATGCCTTTATGTAAACAGTTGACTAAATTATAAAAAATAATAATTTCCTATTTTCGGAAAACATTAGAGACCTTAACAATCTGAAGTAGTTTTAAAACAACAGAAAATTGCAAGAAAATTTTCGCTTCAGAAAAGCATTTGAGGCTCGAATAAATCATAAAAACTAAAAAGACCTCAAATGTAGGTCGATCTGGACCACAAACAGTTGGGTTGCTTTCATGACGACCACTTTCTCCGCTATCAAACCCATCGGTTTCATCTACAGCTTCACTACCGACTTCAACTGGTGGAGGATTGGTGTCACCACATAATTTTCCGAGCTTCGTTGTTCGCCCTCCTGAGTAACCAACCTCTTCATGGGTTCTGTCTGCCTTTTTTTGGCCTAGATAGAGAAGCCCCCTTCAGACAATCGTCTCCAGGTTTTTTGTAGGTGTAAAAAAGTGATATAGCTCGTTGACAAGAATGTTTCTTGCTCAAAGCATTATTTCCCTGTACCGAAGTATTAGGCATGAAGCCTTAGGACTCTGGAGGTTCTTAAGAAGAAACCTTACTTTATCGCGTTGTTTCTTCTTTCTGCTTCCAGGAGTTTTTCTCCTTATTAGTTTTTTGCGGTCAGTTGCGCTACTCTCCTTGTCACTTAGCAGCAGGCTGCTCTAGGTGCTTAAATAAACCTTTTTTTTCTAAACTCAAAAACTTTTTTAGTTTAGTGGTCCCATGGGTAAGGCCAGAAAAAATAGGTCCAATTTGGCATTGCCGGCTTATCAAGATAATGTACTTATACTGTCGCCATTCACCGGTCGACTACAGTATACTCTCATGTATACTCTCCTTTCAAAAAGTCAACCAGGATCACTCATTCACTTTCACTATCATAAAAACGCTGCCTATAACTTTGTGGACATAGCGATTCATTTTGAACTACTTTAGGCCCTGAACATCCGCATAGTGGCCCTTCCTTGGACTGCATTTCACTTTAGGGGTTATATCGGTAAATCTAGGGGGATGAGGGTTATGATTCGATGAAAATATTTTTGATGATCTGTTTGTATCTTGTTCAAAATAACTACCGAAACATCGACGATCTTATCTCTCAATCGTCATCTTTAACACTCTCTCTGCCCTCTTTGGCAAACGGGCTCCATCCTAGTTTAACAAGGAACTTAATGTTAACCCACTGCTAAAAAATTTGACTTTCCAGTTCAAGTCGAAAAATGTTAATTTTTAAATGTAAGAAAAAGTATCGTTAGAGGTACGCTAGAGAAAAAATATAATTGAAAAGAGAAGTGTTCAAATATTTGTCTGACACACAGATTTGGTCTTTATGATGATTCACATAAGGATGACAGAGTCATTCCGACAACTTTTTGAGATACCCTCGTATTAGATCAACTTCACGACATTTTTAGATTTATAGCCTTTACTGAAAGCAAAGTTTAGTAGTTAGCCTCCATCTGCACAACGTCTTTTGACAGGGAATCGGAAGAAGTAACACTGATCACCCATCTTCCGAATGGATTATCAAAGAAATTTCTTTATCCTGAGTAATAAAATTCCACTATCTGTACCTGTGTATATATTACAATATAAATTGATAAGCATTAGATATCAAATAAATTATAACTTAGATTTTAGGAATAAATTATAACTTAGATTTAGGAATAAGTAATAATAAGTAAAAAAAGGTAATTAAATTTAAATATTAATTTGTATGAAAATATCGCTAAACGATAATATTACATATATAAGAATTTTCGAAATTTTACTTTTCATATTATTCAAGGACACATCCGTTTTCTGGAAAAAATGTCCTCCCTGACGAAAATCATTTTGTATCTTTTTTTTCTAAAACTTGATCCTTTACCTGTAAGACGAACTCAAACTTAGGTCTAAACGAAACAACCACAAATAAATGAGCAAAAATTAATTATCTACCTTATCGACGACCAAAAGTTAAATTTTACTTAAAGCAAAAAGATGTAATTTAGGCACGTGGCACATTTTCATTTAGCTGTGATTTAGGTAAGTGTCCAATTTCACTCCTTCTAATCTTCTCCTTGCATTCCTTCTCAGTTTTATTTATTTTTCAATTAAGTGAAGAAAAGTCCCATAAATCACGGTAATGTTCCTTGGGAAATGAATTTAAAGTGTCCACCACTCAATTACTTGTTTTGGTTACGGTTAATTAAAAATTTATCATCGTGAAATTGCCCTTTTTCCAGTCCCATTCCTTTCACGTTGCTCAGTTTTTCCCAAGGGCAAAATGAATATCCAGTGTAAAGTGTAACTCCCATCTTTCCCTGTCCACCAAGCACCTAAAGTTGTCACTAAATTGGACCAGTGGAAGACATCAAACCAAATATAGCCGAAATTACTTCTTGCTCGCCCTCTCAGGACACCGAAATTTGGGTGCTTTGTGATCATTTTCAGCGCTCATTTAACAATTTCTTTCAACGGCAGCGACACTCCTCTAATCCTCGCATGATTAAGGCAATAAATCTCCCGGGGGATTATGCCGATATCTCTGAAAAGTACGCAAGCGTAGGAATCATAAGTTTTGTGTTCACTTCTGTGAAACACTAGGTTTCTGGGAATTAGTTTTGCTTAACCACTTTACGGCTAATTTTATTATATCAAATGTATGTAAATCAAGGACAGACAGAGCAGAAGAAAAAGTAGAGGGAAAATGGATACTGAACCCAAAATTAGTTTTGTTCCCGCCACATTTCTGGAACGTCCCTTGGCAACCAAGGTATAAAGTCACTTTGAAAGTCAATTGTGGTTTATGAAGTTGTTTTGAAATCAGCAGTTATGACGCCTACATTAATTAATATAATCGTAGCTAAAAGTGAATGTCATTTACGAAAATAAATCTTTATCTTGAAGCATTCCCAGATGAGGGCTCAAATCCAACACAGGGCGCAGTGACTTATCTGGGTACCAGTGACGAGAATTGTACTTTCTAAGTCACTGGAATGTTGCGTAGTAAAAATTTCATGCCAAAAATTATGTCTTTTCAATTCCTCTTGACTAAGATTATTTGCTAACAACATACTTCTTATTGTTCAGACTGACACGCTGACCCTGCGTACCCTTACAACTACCAGCTAGACTAGCATTCCGCTCAACACACGTACTAGGCCCGAGTAGAAAACTGCCCTTAACCTCTCTTATAAATATTCATCTAAGTCCTTGGACTGTTCCGCTCGACATTCGTACTAGGTTCGAACAGATTAACTGCCCTTAATATTTTGAAGTGGTTTGCGCTGGGTGGGCGAACTTACTTTGTCCACGCTAACGCTCAGGAGCTTAAGGCAGAAATAAAATCAAGCCTTGAGGCTTCCTCAAAGCTTCGTCGAGGCCTTGTCAAATTTTACGTTAGCGTTGATGGAGTAAGGGATTAACCTGACTGTGGAAATTTTTTATCCTAACCGAAAATATTACTTCGTTACATCTCAATATCTGGTAACCCTTAGACGCACTCTCTATCTCTACACGAATGCCAAAGGTAAACCTTTTAATAAATATGTGAATTTCATTTTGGTGTTAGGAGACGAAGAGAGAATTTTGCAATTCGTCACTTTGGTTCATTCTCTGTCATGACATTTTAATTTTAATAAAGTATCTGTGTGCCGACTTTAATCCATCTACCCCGGAGCGTTTTCGTTTTAGAAGAAAAAACAATTTTTATTTAAAAGTTTCATATGGCAACCCTAAGGAAGAGTTGCTCGATTCAGCCAATTTTCGGAAATTAACCTTCCAACTTTAATTTTTTACGATCGTGATGAAAATAGGCTTATATAGATTTTTGAGGTCGCTGATTTCAAACCTGAAGTTGGACTTTTGAAATTCAAAATGGCGGATCTAATATCGTGGATCAGATTTTTTAAATGTCTACGGAATGTTTACGAAATTACATTTTGAAAATTCTGTATGATGGATGCAATATGACGGAAAAAATTGCTTAACATTTCAATGGAATGTTGGTAAAATGAGAAGTTCATGAGCTTTTGCGATCGATAATTACGAACCTGACATTCTATTCTATACAAATTCAAGATGGTGAATGCAATATGACGGACATAATTTTGGAAATTTCATAGATTGCAAAATATACAGAGTGCAGTAAAGGTAAAGGAGCGATGTAATATTTAAAGATGTTGAGGTTTTGGGAAAAAATATTTTAGAGAAAAGTTGGAAGTCGAAAAAAGGGACTTGAGTCAGGGTCGAATTTAAATCACTTCCTTACCTTTACCTTAAAAAGAGAAATGGTATATTCCGTCCTGTGTTTCCGTAAAGAATGTAAATTCTGATTGTTTTTTTTATAAAATTCGTCCCTATTATGCATCCAATTACAATCCTGTCCGCTTTTTACATCACGAAAGGAGGTAATGAAACGGAAAAATGACAGCAACAAGATCGATGACTTTTTCACTCCACGAAAATTGAACTGGAGAGGAAAAGCCAATCATCCGGTGAAAAGGGGCTAACGCTGCAGATACTGCAAAACGAAATAAAACTGATTACCCAGCACACACATATACAACTACATATACCGAAGCTGATATATACCACGCGTGATGGTTTTCATTTTCATGACCACTCTTTCGTTATTTTTCGGATGAACTGAACCCAATTCTGGTGGATAATCAACATCAGGCCATGTGGAAAATGAAAACTGCTATTCTTGCTAACAAAAAACACAAAAGTGCCTTCAACTGCGGAAAATTTAATCCCAATTATTTGATCTCTGGCACCAACTGCATTTTAATATGGAGGAATTATGTCCACGGGAGTGATTTTGTTCGATTTAGGATAAAAAAAAGAGAGGAAATTGTTCCCATTTTACTGGTGCTGGAAAAGTACACATGAGCAAATATTTCACATGGAGTTACCCACCACAAATAACATCTTGCACACGTGAGATATCGAATGCGCGTGCAGGTAATTATTTGAAATTGGTGTAAATCAGGGATTAAATCTCATAATCCGTGGAACATTGAACGCTCGTGTCCTTAAATCAACGCGTACAGGGTGTAGTTCTGGTGGAAATTTACGAGATGTTCGTGCTCTGCACCAGGGCCGTATGTATTTTCCGAGTCATAGACAAAATCCATTTGCAACACTTTGATTTGTACGCGTGCAGGCAGGCCCGGCAATGTAGTGTTCGGCAAAAGCAAATATTCTGTGGCTGAACAGTGACATCTCTCCTCCAACTTCCCTTATGCAAAGTGGAATAAAATCCGAGCTGAATTGCCTGGTCCAGAGAGTCACAAATTATTCCAAACGGTGTCGATGCCGACTGTGTAATTGCATTTGTTCAATGCACTCGGAACAAGAAGTTGTAACACCGGCAGCAAAGTGTTGCTGCAGATACAGATATCGAGCAGCGCCTGGAAGAACATGCATTCCCATGTTAATTGGATAGGCGTGGAAATGAAAATAAATATTGCCCTAATTACCGGAACTAAAAACTTTCTGTGGGAACTAGGGTTGTTATGATTGCTCCTTGTGGAGGGCGCTTACAATGCCCATGGGATCATGTCTGAACCTTCTCAATTTTCCATGATTTCAAATCAGAAATGCTTTAAGTTCATGCATTTGGTCAAGATGGATTGTGACCTTTTGCTTACTTTGTACTATAAAAAATGGGGACGTTCAAATATTATGATACTATGAAAAGGAAATCAGAGCAAAAAGCTTTAGAAAGTTTGTACAGAAATTTAAGTCCACGAGAAATATGTGAAAAATCTCGGCACATTATGATTATATCAAATGGCAGACATGATCAAATTTTGGGAAGATTAAAGACTCGGGTAAGATGAGATCTTAAGCAAGCCTACAGCTCATATTATGCGACACGTAGCCTGCCTTAAATCTCAATTGATCAAGACAGCCTTCCTAAAACATGAATAAATCAATGTCTCTCCGATACACAAGTAAGCAAGCAGATTTACCTGGGTCAATTATTAATTGATTATACATTGTAACAGTGGTGATTTCTACATATTTCTAGTCTAGATATGCAATTCTCAATCAAATCAGTACGTCTGTCCAGGTAAACTTAGCATCAACTTAAACAGTGTGTAGATTTTTAATGAAAAGGCAAAACAGGAGACGTCCGAGTATAGAACCCTGCGGTATGCCACGAGTGAGTACTAGCTGGGAAGAAAGAGACCTCTGATGATTTTCTTCTAAAAATCAATGTTTCTAAAAATAAAAATAAAAAGAAAGTATACGGCGAAGACAAATAAAGTGATAGGCCACAAGGAATCAAACGGCTGACACTAAGGAGGGATGTACTCTCCTTAGCTGGCTTTAAGGCACAAGAAGAGGCAGATGATATAAGAAGAAGCTCTCTGTTATTTAAAGTTCTCTTTATAATATACTTTCACTAATTTCGAAGTAATCTATATTACAAATTAGTTTATTTCAGTATATCGTAAAAAACCAGTTTTTTAACACCTTACTTCCACTTTTTCTTTTCAGGTATGGTTTAAAAATCGTCGAGCAAAATGGCGTAAAAGGGAAAGAAATGCCATGAATGCAGCTGTTGCAGCAGCTGATTTTAAAACAGGTTTCGGGACACAATTTATGCAACCATTCGCTGATGACTCCTTATATTCATCGTACTCACCGTACAATAATTGGACAAAAGTTCCTTCCCCCCTAGGTACAAAACCCTTTCCATGGCCGGTAAATCCACTTGGATCTGTAGTATCAACAAATCACCATCAAAATTCTGTGAACTGTTTTAATACTTCTGCATCTAGTGTGGCTGTTAGTATGAATTCAGGTAGTATGCTTCCGGGTGGTATGGGATCACCTTTAACTGGTGGTTCAACTGGTGCTGGTGTATCTGGACCACCATGTCCATATACAACACCAGCAAATCCATATATGTATCATCCCCGCGCAGCAGCTGAACCTTGTACAGCAATGACATCTAGTATTGCAACATTGAGGCTAAAAGCAAAACAACATACATCAGGATTTACTAGTCCATATTCAGCTCCATCACCAGTTTCACGATCGAATTCCGCAGGACTATCGGCATGTCAGTACACCGGTGTCACAGATGCTGTCTGAGAAAACGCCCTCGGGGCCCTTCTCAATCAACATCAGCTTCATAACCATATCAACACCAAATCCACGAGCAGTGAGGATGATGCTCTTATGGGTCCCAGCACTGATACTGATGATGTTGAGGAGATCAGAGATTAAATCGTGCACTACGGAAATGATCACCAAAAAATATGTTAATTTTCATATCAAGCATTATCGTTCCAACCACCTTGTCTGCAATGATGATCCTAAAAAATACTTCTCTTCAACAAGAAGAGAGTTTGGATTTGTTTAAAATTGTGACGTTCGCTAAAGATGCAAAGATTTCTATAATTTGACAGGTGACTACCATAAAATTTCTTTGAATATGAAAGGAACTTTGATTTCAAAATCAGTGTAGTAAATCATTCATAAAACTCAACAGAGAAAGGAAATACAATAGATTTTTAAACTATGTCAATTTGCTACCAAATATTAATCAATTTTGGTTAATTTTTTTAAATTTACAAAAACCTTTTCATAAATTTTAAAAGTTGTCATTCACTTCAGTAGAGTCTTTTAATATACACCTTATATAGGGTGTCACAAAAGTCTTTGAGCACAATATTTCTCAAACCCAAACCTCTCAAAACTGTTGGTAAAAAAATAATTTCTTTATCTATTCTAAGATTAGTTGAAATATTTTTATCTTAAAAATCTGTTTAAAAGTCTTGACATTCAGGGAAAATGTGGATGATTTGAAAAGCAACTTGGTTTGATATCAAAGAAAATAGTGCCCTTTGAATCGCAAAGCACTTTTCTTAGCGTTTCTTCATTTCTCCATTCTTCTTTCAGGAAAGTGGGTCCTCGAGGTCTTTTACGGCCTCCGTCACTTTTCCATATTTTTCGAATTTTTTTCAGTCAAAAAACTTTTGAGTTCCGGGAACAGATGACACTCCAAGGGAACCAGATCAGACAAATATGGTAATTGCAGTGAATTTCAAACCTCAGTTCGGCCAATTTTTGCTGAGCAACATGACTTGCATGCACCAAGTCATTGTAAGGGATGGAAAACATATTTTTCAGCCAACCCCGGATGTTTTTTTCACGATCGTTGCTTCCCGTTTCTTCAAAATTGCTGCATAATATTTGCCAACATTGTTTTCCCTTCTGAAGATAGTCAATTAGGATGATTCCTTTCGTATCCGGAAAAACTGACGCTATTACTTTTCCAGCCAATGAAGCATTCTTGATTAACTTAGTATCAATGACATGGTAATGCAAAGAGTAAGGAAACAGAAAATGTGAATGAGAGAGTTATGCAGAGGGTATTGCATCTATCACAGAAATTTGTGTTTTCTTGTTCAAAGACAAAAGATAGAATGGCATCGAAAACTTAATACTTGCTTTGAATCTAACTTACACCGTTACATATGCTCATTACTTCATTAATGAAATAATGAACATATTTCCGATGTTCCGCGTAAGGAAGAAATACCAATATTTAATTGTGATTTTTCTCACACATTTCATATTCCCAGTGATTTATAGCTATTAGTCGTCCAATCTGTGATATGCTCAAGCAAATATTTCGAGGTCAAACCGGTGGGGAGAAAGCAAAGAACCAACGGCTATTTCCTCCCGCGCCAGTTCATCCATTTTCTATGATAATTACCATGGGTGTGCACAGAAAATAAGTATATTGTCATTTTAGGACGACTTATTAATTATGTGTTTACAATCACTTGTCAGCTTAGGGGTAAAGAAAGTTTGATAAGAATTTTTGCCCACCTCTAGGATTGCTCTGACCTTGGCTTGGAAAATTATGGTATATATTTCAGGGCTTATTACCAATTGTATTTATAGACCAATATTTATAGATCTGTAGATGTGAATCGCAGCATCTTAATAATATACTGAACACTCTTAGAGCTGCAGTCGTTACCACTTTTTTCACTGAGATTGCCCTTTCGATATACGAAATAGGTATATGAATAGCGTTTCCCCATTGGAGGTCATTTAAATAAAACTCTAGAAAAATATAATTGGAGTCTCTGGAGTGTATAATAAAAGGTTTAATGTGCTAAAATTTACACTGATTACCGAAATGATCCAAAAGTAAGAAAATCGTTATCGATGCAGACACCACAGTTATGTTAAAAGAGTTTTTTCACATTTCCTTACACAAACACCAAAAAAAAACTGTTTTCACTATTAAAAAAATATTTTGTTCCTAATGCACGATCACCTGGTTATTTCCAAAAAAAAAAACATGTATTTGTGCAATCTTCTTAAGGATTCCATATGGAACTCCAGGCTAGAAACAATAGAGTATTATACCTAACCACATAAATAAAAGTAAAAAAAGCTAATAATAATTTAACCAAAAATGTAAAAAGTTGTGAATTTATCATTGCATATTAAAAATAACATTAATTATCTAAACGTGAAGGTATGAACAATAAAATTTCTAAAATCTTATTTATATTTAATGTAAATAAATCAAAATTTATCTAGTGTATGTGATGTTAAAAATTTTTCCTAGATATAAAAAATAATTAAGCAGTAGCAGTTTCTTTACGTAAACAGAAACAGAAAATAAATACCTAGGAATTTTCGAGGACAACTTCTCATTGGAATATGGAAAAAAAATTCTTACATATAATATAAACAGGGTAAATTGCTTTACACAAAATATTCTATGTATAAAGCAAACACTTCTGTACTGTTTCCTATTGCAATGACAAGTTGCACCTCATAAAGGTAAATTAATAAGAAAATCCCAATTTTTGTGCATTTTATGAGCTGGCAATGATGCCAGAAATGAACTTTTACTTTTGTACAATTGAAAATCTTGTAAATATGTAATTTATTATTTTTAGAACAATTCAGACAGATTTGAAAATTTGTTTCCTTTCAGTCAAATATTTGAAATAGAAAAAAAAACTGTCTTACATCCAATAAATATATAATTTATTTTTTTAATAAATAAATAAATAAAGCAAAGTCGAAGAGCAAACATTTTCCAAAGATAAGCAATTTATGTTTAAAAAAATATAATAAGCAAGCAAAAGTATGCATGTTTTGTGTAAAATAAATCAATAGCCAGAAATGCATGCATATTAAAAAACAACAACAAAAAAATGTCTATAATCTTCAGAATGATTCGAGTACACACGTGTATAAAGTAAAATTAGATACATTTGAAATAGAATTAATAATGTGAATTTGCTAAACGTTAATTTGTAAAAAAAATCCAAACATAAATCTTGAGCTATAAAAATATTGAGAATTCCACAAAAAAAAAATATTTCGAGAAATGATAAGGTCTGAAAGATTGAGTGGTAAGGATACCGTAATTGTACTTAGAAACCTATTCTTAAGGAGTTGTCTAGTCTGATAATACTATTAAATACAATGAAACAAATGTGAAAAATTTACACAATTGACTTTTATTTTTTATGCATTCTAAATACGTTTTTTATCCATCGATCTGTTGGTCAAGTACCCGGAGAGTTCACTCGCTGAGGTTTTCATAGACAATTTTTCCTAAGTTAAAAAGTGCGTATGTAATGCTAACGAATAACAAACACAGCTCCTTGTCTAGATTTGCAGAATTTAGACATGCATGTCCATAAGAGACAAGGCATCCTGAACTACATGATGCTTCTTAGACGTGTTGTCGAGGTTATTGGATTTTGAGCAAAAAGTGTGTCGTAAAGATGCTTGCTTAGCTAATACCTGAACTAAAAAATAATCCAACGTTCATAGGAGATATAATCATAAGTAATGATGAAATATTGACACACGGCTTTGACGTTATAATATAAGTGCAAACATCCAAATGGAATCTAAACTGAAGTCTATCGAAAACTATGGAATTGGAAGGGACCGATCAAAAGGACAACAAATCTTTCTTTGAGGCTGCAGGAACTCAAAAGCTCTGGCATGGCTCGAAATAAGAATAGGGAACTTCCTTACTCATATCCCAGCTGTCCTCAGTGAGTAGTCAGTACATTTTAATAATTCCTTTGTTTAATTTTTAGCTCGAAAAATTGTAGAGTATCGCTGGATCTTTCAAACTATACGCGGAGCAGACTTCAGCGGCATATGAGTGGGATGATGAGGGATGGCTAAATCTGCAGGTGGTCGTTTTTTAAACGTTTTTTAAACTCATCATAGCATGTTACAAATTTTTGATGGTCAGAAGGGTCTAAGAAAAATCTTCTAAAGCCTGTTTTTATTATTCTTCAAAATTTTCAGTTCCCTGTTGAATCAAGGAAGCGAAGTAAAAGAAGATCTTTGTCGTTCATAGGGAACACCAGAGGCTAATACTTCAAAAATTTCGGCGTAAAACATGTTGGCGTTTGTATTAATATTATTTTTGCACAGGATAGTCCCGAAATCGATAGAAGCGTGTCTATGTGACAATTCGGTGAAATTTGCTTTCCTAAAGTTCAAAAATAAACTCGCCTTCTTACTTGGACATAAATTTTCTGGCTCGTAGCAAATAGAAATAAAAAGAAGCGAATAAATATGGCCTATTTAGATCACTCTTGATGTAGGCCAAAGGAAGCAATAGGATAGTTGAACGTTGGATAAATTAAAATCACCAAGAAGAATAATTTCATCAATAGAGTTCATCATACCATAGATATGATATAAATTTAGTATTAAGATGTCATAAAGACTCTGACCCTATAGTCGCGGCAGTGAAACTTATTCGGTGGAATACAGCAACAAACTTAAAAAAATATTTTGTCTTTGAAATGAAATTTGAAGAGATAAAAGCTCCAAGTTTAATTCCCATGAAAAAGAGGAAACCGCTAATGGAGTACGATTTAAGGGTGTTTCGCACGCTATCAGTACACCGCCTTCTCTAAAGTAGGAAATGATACGAAAAAATTTCCTAGGGCTAGTCGAAAAGTTTTGCATCACGAAAGCCATAATGTAGCCAGGTTTCAATGAAAGCAATAACATCAAAACAGCTCGAAATCGAGGACTATAAACTATTGTTAATTTTAGTTCTTATTCCACATACATTCTGATAATAAAGGTAAGGCGTTTTGCGCGACTCTGCAGATTGCAAGAGCACTCTCTTGGCTCGATCCTTATGCGAGGGTTTGTTACGGGGTTGAAATTCATGTGCAATAGCATTATGTGACCAGAACCCCGCCAGGGGAATTAAATCAAACACAGCCGAAATTGTTGTCAATTTAAACGAGAATACCAACCTGTGTGAAGGACTTAAATTTAGGAGTTCGCAGAAGTTAGGAATGGAGAGATTGACAATACACTTTGGCTCGTGACACACTGGAGTTGCGCTCTGCTAGATGTGCATTTTTGGTAATACGCACGTTTAAATGGACCAGTCCAACATCATCAGGAGATGTAGCAGGGTCAAGTCAAGAAAAAAAAAGTTTAGACTGTTTACTCCTTTTCACCATATAATAAGATGTCCCAGAAAATTCTTCAATACTTCCACATGTAGCCGCCGATCTGTTATTTTCTTTCGAAAGTAGCTTCCGCTTGGAGAGTTAAGAATCTTATTATTTAGCCACAACTCTTGATCCTCGATATAAGCTAACATTCCATTTAAAATCTACTATTTCTGCGGCAAAAAAGCGGCTCGTCAATTTAATTAATTCACCTCTGTATTCCGAAACCATTACAGAAATAGTTACGCCCCAACCTTGTACAAGTCCTGAGCCAATTACAAGAAGAAGGATATGGAGCATTTGTGAAAATATTATTAAAGAATCCGAGGAAGACAAAAGTACTTCAGTTTTCAAATGAGTTCTGTCGCATCCGAGAGACTATTTTCTGCGGAAGGTCTCATTAAAACAGACTTGCAAAATCGCCTTTCCCCGCATGACTTTAGAATGTTGTCTTTCCTAAATAAAAATCTTGTTAATGTTAATTTTAATTATTAACTTTTAATACTTATGTGTAAGTTTATTAAATATTATTATTAAGCATCACCATCGATATCGGTATGGTATCGACCAAAACGCCTATCGGTGCATCCTTAATTTTTGTCATGCGATAAATAAAACTATACAATTTAGAAGGCAGTATTATTTCCCTAGTTCCAAAAGAGATTAAAACATATGACATTGCAAGCGTGCCTACATATATCACAAGTTTTCCGAAAAAATGTTCCAGATGATTTCATAAAACAATTAATTTAAATTTTATCTCAAGAATCTTCAGGAAGGAAGCGGATGTCGGATATGTGACTGACGCTACGCCTAAATGAAAATCCTATGAAAAATTTAGTTTTGTTTTTTATAAGTGCATCCTCTGAATATTTTTTGGGAAGGCAGGAGTTTTGAAATGTGATTAACACTACAGGAAGTTTAATCTGTTTTACTTTGCACAGATTATCAAGGTTACAGTAAAAAATTTCAGATTCCATGGTGAAAAAAATGAAAACGAAAGAATTCCACACATTCCACAATATTTTGTAGCTTTGTTTTGTTTTAACTGAGTTTTTAATTTGTCTTTCGTCTATTAAGTGTTGAGGCAATAGGAGCGCCTTGGTCTTGTGCTTTATTGCAAATTAGGAGAATTTGGGAGATTTCGGATAGATTAGACAGCTTTGGGCTTTAGATGCGTTAAATACGACGCGAACGCGATTCGCCCTGCCCCAGGTGAAGATCCTCTCACTGTCGTTGTGGGCAATTCCATCATGCCTGCTCGGTTATTATCAGTGGCATTACCACGAAAGCCAGTAACTGATTCAAAAGACTACGCGAAATCGAAGGTACTGTCATTGGCATAACTGTGAATTATATTGGAGGTAAGAAATAAGGGGGCATTAATGAAGATTAGAAAGAGAATGGGCGACAATACGGCACCTTGCGATACATCGGCATTGATATTGTAACTATCAAAATGTTAATATAAGTAAATGCTTGCTTTCTTACAAATTTTTTGAGAATTGAAGGAAGCCTAATTGATATTTTTCAAATTGAATCATTTCAAATGGAGTAATTATGGATATGGTCTCTCTAAGGCTTACAGATGGACCTTAAAGATGGACCTTATAGTCCTCGACCAATTAAAGAAGAGCATTCATATAGAGACTAAATAACACTGAGCCCAAAATAGACCCCTGAGGGACACCGGATGACAAGGGCAACACGCTCGATAGTTAACTTCCGAAATCTACTTACTGTGATCTATTCGGTAGGAAAGAGCGAATTAGAGTGATAGCCGAAAATGAAAAATCTAACCTAGCAGTTTTATAGAAGTTCAGCATAATATGTGGCACTTACAACGATATTATATTCCTTGAAGTCCAGCAGCAGAACAACTTCAGTATCCCACAAAACTGTTGTCATGAACTTTCTGGTGTTTTGTGTTACCTTCACTTTTTACGGCACAGGATTTCCGTGTGGACAAAGAATCATCGTAAGGAAGCATACATCCCCTGTCATAATTCTATGCGAGAACACTTCCCACGTCGTTTTTACCCAACCCCAAAAATTGCTAACAGCGGCAATTCGCCGCACATTCTGCACTGAGAATCCACTCATAGCTTCAATGTGTTTAAATAGCTTGCTAGAACTCGCATGTAGTGAACGGTGGGACCTTATTCAGTCTTCCTCCCTAAATTGCAGCTCTTTTTATTTTAAGTGTTTTTTATTTATTTTAATATTTTTTATTTTTGTTACGAATTATGTATTCTAGTTGATTTGAATTTAGTTCCTTAGTGCAATTATCTAGCTCTAGTTAGATCTATTGTACTAAATAAGATTTTAATTCTTGTATACATTGAATAAAATGAATCATAATTTTTTTTTAAGTAACCCCTGCCCCAGAATAGTAAACGATCATATTAATAAAATTTTAACAAACACCAACACCGCGAGAAATTTAAATCTATTTCAATTATTCAACAATAAATAAAAGGAAAATATTAAAAATCTCATTAACTTGTTACCACCGCTGAATATGTATATCCGTCTAGCCCACAATATGTCCGTCATAGCCGCAGGAAATGTACGCAGGACCCATCATTCATCAATTTATTCA
>QYTT01083859.1:4976-22717 GCA_006980735.1 Dasypogon diadema
TTAATTTCAATAAAATATTGTTATTTTAATAAAATTGTAAAATATCGACCAACTTATACTCAGACTAGCATTAAGCAAATTTATTTATTTAATCTTCACAAAAATCGTTGAAGGTTCGGCACACTAATTTGGAACTCTCATCAGAACTAAAATATTAATTAACAGAACAGTAATCAAATCAAAAATGACAAAATTCTCACCTGAACGTACAACTCTCTTTACATATTAACAATACGATAAAATTAAAACATGCAGGAAAAAAACTCTTAGAAAATGTGAACCCACTAACAACATCAAAACCAACTTCTGGGAAGCAAACCAAAACTTTATAAAACTAGACATTATTGCAAAGTAATACTAATTTTATCGTATTGTTAATATGTTCTGTACGTCTGAATTAAAAAAACTTTTTAGTGCAATTTGGTTTTAAAGAAAAACCATTCTTTTTTTATAAAAAAAGCTTTTTATTTAATTTATTTTTTTTAATTTTTAGTCTGCCGCTCGCCTCTTTTTATTCAAAGGCCATCATTCATTTACTATGGAATAGTGTACATAATTTTCGCTATTATTATCAATATTGCCCTGCTACACTGCCGTTAACATCGACTTCATGTCAAATATATGAAATAAAAACGTAATTTTCATTCTGAATGTCAGCGGATGTTAGGAATGTTTTTAAAAGGAATTAAAAAAATTCCATAGTCTGGGAGTGATGCTGTAAAGTATTTCGAAAATATGTTCTTTTTGAAAAATACTCAGCCCTGCGAAAATTTGGATGCAGATTAAAGAACCTATAAGGAAATATCATAAAGTAAATCTTGTGCCAAAAGAATATTTTTGGTCCAATAAAGAAGAAAAAGATCCTACAACATCTGAAGCGTTATCAAATTGTGTTATAGAAAATGTAAAAAACTCCAACAGAAAAATATTCAAAGCTAAGGAGTTTATTACACTGGAGAAATGAAAATTAACTGAAAATGTTTGAAGAAGATTTCGATAAAAATTGGTATGATTATCACTTTTTAAGAAATAAATAATGGTGAAAACGGCTCCTTAAAAAAGAACAATAAATTTTCAGGCTTAAAATTCAAGAACTCTTATACAACACGGAAGTATTCCTGCTCACCAGATCTCCGTCCAGAATATAAAGGGTGAAATTTGCCTTGTCGTTCTC
The DNA here is from genome assembly GCA_006980735.1 of Dasypogon diadema. Taxonomy (NCBI): domain Eukaryota; kingdom Metazoa; phylum Arthropoda; class Insecta; order Diptera; family Asilidae; genus Dasypogon; species Dasypogon diadema. The sequence goes on from QYTT01083859.1 coordinate 6,151, forward strand.
GGTTTTTTTATATGGAATGTACCCAAAATTGTTTTCTTTCTTAGCAGCCGATTTCTTACCCACAGAGGTATTATAATAAATTCCGTCTTCAGCCAAAGAAAGTTCTAATATTAATTTCAAATACTTCATTCCAAGTGATTAGTCATTTCTAGATGAAACACTTGGTCAGAAAAAGCCACAGGCGTTCAGATCGCTTGTAATCGCTGATGGTAGCATCACTCGCGGAAACGTTTAGTATAAACGTAGCCTAAAGGCCATTAGCGCATGCCCAACTTGGTTCGTGGTTCGAATCCTAACTGCGGCTACTATTGGCTAAGGTGAGACATTCTCGCCTAGTGTTCTCATGAAAATCTCCACAGCTTTGAGTTTTCAGGTTGATATTAAATAGCAGAGAAGAACAAGTATAGTAGCCATATTTGAGGGTTCAGGGCATGATCTGTCAAACTAATACCAATAAAAATATAAAATGAAAATGTTTGAAAAGACACGACTCAGATGAAATCACACACTTTTACTTGGAATACAACACCCACACACAATGTTTAATGACGACAAACAACTAATGAATACCTGTCGTAAATTCCATCATTAATTTAATCCATGGGTAGAGATTCTACAATCGTTTGTTTCAGAAAGCCTGTTTTATAACAATCCAGATTCGCAACCTTTGCTGCAATCAAATATAAATACAAACTTTGCATTCCACTAACCGAAGAGCGCTTTTGCTGTATTGCAGGTCATCATTCTGCACGAATATTTTCGATTCTAAATGTGTACCTACTGCATAAACTCCTGGGAATATCTCGTAAAATTGATTTATTAGGAACACCACTGGGAGTATAATTCTCCTCTGGTTATATATTATAATTTAGTAAACGAGACAGACTATTTGATTTGTTTCAGATTCCAGAATGCAATTTAACTTCACCGATTGAAACGTTGTTTTGCCTCCGGAAATCTGAGGGTCTTCCACAAGTTAAATACTCCCAAAAATTGGTTAGGGAACATCTGATTTTATTTTGGTTTCAAGTTATTTGAGTTTGAAAATTTCGGTTGCTTGAAGTTCCCATTTAGTGGATATGAGAGTTAATAAAAGATCCTTAGAATTTTCGGTTGCAATCAGGATTTCAGGAAATTTTCAATTGCCAGAGTGTAAGAACTTATTTTCTCACATTGGTGGTTCTCATAGGTGGGACGTGCGCTGCATATTTTCAGAAGTTATGCAAAATAGGTCACTACGAAACTTTCTCATAGAGAAATTAACTCGTGGGCTCTTTTCATGAGAAATCCTTAAATTCCTTAAATTGTAGCAATTTTGTGTTAAACTCCTAATCTAAAATTCCAGTGGCTTTTCTGCTATTTTAAAAATTTAAGAGAACACTTTACTAGTCTGTTCGCAATAGACTAAATTAAAATTTTAAAACCCATAATTATCAAATCATCAAACATCAAGTGTTTGTTTTCAATGAAGCTGCTAGTTGGAAGCTTATACATAAAAAACCTGTACCAGTCGTTTTCTGGTACTTGCACTTGTTTCCGTTTGCTAAAATATTTACAGGAAAGAGTTACAGAATTAAATGATTTGTTAGATACAAGATTTTTGGTCAACATCAACTTTAGAAAGAATTCTTAACTTTTAGACAAGTTCTTCAAGGAGTTGGAAATTTTTCAATGATTTTATTATATTCGATATTATATAATGGGTCAAATATAGTGATTGAATTTTAACCCACTCTCCGTTATCCAATCTATTTGAAATTTTGCGGACAGCTTTGGTTCTGATGACAGTATAATACAATATATATAATGTCATTCTATACCATATAGTGGACGCCCCATGGTGGCAGCTTACCTTTTTCTTCACAACTCCCTTCACATGGATATGAAATGAAAGGGTTGCATGACGTCATTCTAAATCCAATATGGCGGATTACTTGATCCACCAAAAAATGATGAACTCTTCTTCCACCCAATGTTAAGGTGTTTGTATGTACAAACATGAGGGTGGCCATGCCATGTCGCTAACGTACAACTAGCCAAGTCAAGATGAGCACATGCCAAGGATTAAACGGATCATGAGGGTAGTAAAAAATGTCAGATGATGCTGGAGAAATAGCCAATATAAGACTATTACACTCCTAAAATGTGCCTGGTGTAAACTGCCTCTATGTTTTGTATGTTTTTACGATATTTATCATTATAAAGTATGCGAAGTATATAAACAACATCAAGCATAGAAAATAAATGTAGTATAATATACAAACAATGCAATTTTAGAAATAAATAGATATAATTTGTGTTTAACTAGTCCTTACTAAAAAACACCCAGCCAAACTTAGGGGTCAAGTGTAACCGTAATAATTATAAAGCAGTCATAAACCTTAAACTAATTTTATTGCTTTGTTACCAGCCCCAGACATCATTAAAAAATGTAGGCAGGTATTGAAAGCAATTATTAAATATCTTCTTGGAACTGTAAAACCCTCTAATGCATTATTTATTAAAATTTTTGCATACAATGATTTCAGAAGTTCAAAAGAAAAAATTTTCTAAATCGTTAAATAATCTTGAAAGAAAATTCCTGAAAATAGTGCAAGAAGTAAAACCGGCAGAGACGGGGATTGAACCTGCGTCTCCGGGGTGAGAGCCAGACACTTATCCACCACGCCACCACATCGCTGCCGGAGCACTATGTATTTTGAAGATAAGCTGGATATAAATTTTTTGCAACGCATATCCTTTCTTATCCTGGAACGTTGGGTCTTACTACTTTAAGAGGATACTATACCCGACGCCCACTACATGTATGCGAAGTTTCATCAAAATCGGTGATGCCAAGGTCAAAACCTCTCCTTGTTAGCATAAACAGATATATGGAAAAAATGCGTGTGACCGTAAGAGGTGACAACTGGTACCGATTAACAGCATCGCATGAATTCGCACTCAGCATAAACACGTCCTTAAGGCCCAACACAATTCCGACTGATCAGTTAAGTTATGAAGTTAAGGCAATATAAACAAAAATACTTACAATCTCAATTAACCCTAAAAAAATGTACGAATGCTATGGCGCTCCAGGGCCAGCCTTTTAATCTGTTTACCCACATCATGGTTAACAACAAATAAAACACAATAACTTCATGGATCTATAACTTTGGAATTCATGATCTGGACTGTAACAGTCTGGATGTACGTAGTGTGATCCAAGTATTTGTGGCCTAAGGTAGAAGGAGAGGTGAGAAAGGAAAAAGATCGTAGTTATTTCTTGATATGCCTAACCGCCTCATGGATATCTTCATCGGAGTTAAGCTTCCCGCCCCGCAAATTTGGCAAATAAAAAATAGTTACTTGGCACCAAGTCTGGTCTGTATGATTCAATTTCTCGAAGCCGCATTCCTTAACAACAGCCCTTGAAATATCAGCGGTGTGTACGACCGCATGATCGTGTAAGATCAGTACTTTTCGGGACAGTTTTTCTCTGCTTTCCTCGGCAATGGCTTTTTGTAACTTTTGTAGGAGTTCAGCATAATATGCGGCATTTACAATGGTATTACGTCCCTAGAATTGCAGGAGTTGAATACCTTCAGTATCCCAAAAAACTGTTGCCATAATATTTTTGATGGTTTTTGTGATCTTCGCTTTTTTGGTACGGATTCTCCGGGACAATGCCACTCCAATGAAGTCCCTTTTGGACAACGAGTTATAGTAAAGAACTATAGTTTCATCACCCTCACTATTCTATGAAGAATCCTTTCTACGTCGTCTTTACACAACTCGAAAAATTAGCACTCAACTCGCCATACTTTCTGTACTGAGGAAAGAATTCGCGGTACTCATCTTCGCTGATTTTTTTCATACCCAATTGATCATTAAGAATCCTAGAATTCTCGACCAAATCCACGTTATCCTGCGTAACTGCCGTTGTTGGCCCTCCATAGCGTAAATCATCTACAATTGACTCCCGTCTCCAGCGAAGAAGCTTTGAACAATGTTTAGCCATCGAAAATAATGGTGAATATACTCCATAAACAAAATCCATCCGCACTTTGATATCCATCGGCGTTGATCCATCTTTTGCTAAAAATTTTATTACAGCATGGCATTCAATTTTTGACATTTTCACTTTTCTAGGCAAGATCACTTCACTATTCGAATCACTATTTCAAACTGTTTGAGAAAAGGTTGAGGTAGGAAAAGGATTCCAGGAAATTTTAATCAGAACCCTTCGATGTCAACGAGATGTATGTGGTGAAATCAACCTCCATTGGAGTAGTGTATTACAAGTTCTTGAAGCTAGACGCACCTATATGAAGTGTGACGAAGATTTTGCTCTAATTGAAAAACAAAAACGTCAAATTTCGTATGTTTCAATTCCTTCTCAATGCATGGAAGCTATCAAGGAAATGGAGTTTAATAACTTTTAATTTCTTTTCCAGAAACCCTGTTAGAGATCGATTGGTATGACAGAAATAAGAGAAGGCCTGTTAAGGTAGTGCTCAATCCTTTGAATAATGATCATACAAAAACTGAATATTTAAAGTAGAAGAATTTACAAGAATTGTTGGAATTTGTTCCACCTGTTCATCCACAATTCTCCTACCTACCAATCTACCTACCAAATGAGGATCCATTAAAGGAAATGGAAAAAAAGAAGCAAAAGCAAATGAAAGAACGCGATGCATATGACATGGATGATGAAGATGGTAAATTCATTTTACTTTCATTTGAGGAAGAAGTCTATTTCTCCAATAAAATATCTTGGCATATCTAGGCAGCCTTTCACTTATATGTGGGCACATCTGAACTCCACGCATCCATTATTCAGGTTGTGAAAATTGCAAATTTTAGTGAAGATACTGATTTCATCTATGCGTTGTAAGGAACTTGTTCTAGAGGCGAAAGTCAAAATTATTCTGCAAGCGGAGAGGTAAATTCAGGACGTGGATTCTTTGGAACTGAAAATTACAGCGAGATAATTGTGAAAACTCCTGTGAAGTTCTTCATTACCCAAAAGTTCCTCTTAAATCCTTCGGAGAATGTGAGGAATAAAAGAACATAAAATTCGTTTTTTGTATATTTTGTTATTTTTGATTAGACGTTCTATCAAATTTGTGAACATTTAATCGCTTTATTTGTTTATGTTTACAAATTGGAAACGAGAATACAGAATTATTTTATGAATTTATTCAACTTTAGGCATTGACCTGCACTTTAATCGATAAAATAATTATTGCTGGCGTGTGTGCCCATGTCATTTGTTTTTATTTCTTTCCGTGCCTTTTATATCAAACAGTCTTTATAAAACATATAAAGGAATTACTCTTATATGTGTCATTTAGTTAATGAACTGAATTTAAGAGATAACCTCCCTTAAGTGTAAAATTTGTGCATTTAAATGTCCTGTAATTTCTTCGATATCTGATCATGAATTAATCTATTTACGATTAAATTGTATAGCGACTATCTGTACATATAATTGCTTTATTTCTGAGATAAGTACGCTATTTGGAACAATATAAGATGATTGCATCAAAAAGCCCTGCCTTAATTGTTTAATACTCGAAAAAGACACAATTAAATTCAAAGCAGAATTGCTCTGTCATGACTGAGAATGTACTGCAAGTATCTTTTATGAACAGATATAGCTAGCGTGACAGCAATAATTTATTTTCTGTCCATTTCAACCTGTCACAACTTCTCTAGATTTATTTATGTACGAAAAATTATCGTTTTTTATTGGAACGAAGCGTCCGACATCGATGTGGATCCCTCTTAAAGCGTGCTGAAGCCATTCCACATACATTTTTATTAATTGTGTAATGCCGGATAGGATTACAATCACTTGACAATAATTGGAACCATGTAAATGCAGGAGGATTGTGAAATGGAATTTCCAAGAGGAAAAACATTTTTTATCCAGTTTTTGTTCGAGAGATGGATTTCGACTAATGCCTGATATTCCGAAAGTAAAATTATGGAAAAGTCATTTAATTGTGGAATATTTCAGATGAGCTGTCCCGCATTGCGTTTTCATTATGCAAATGGACTTGCATCGCTAATTAGAAGTCAGTTCATCATAATCATGGGTATATTTCGCAAATAAATTAAAATAACCCATATTGGTTTATTTAAAATTACCTATCATTCATGTAAATGAAACGAATATGCACAATATGAGGCCAATAAAAATCATTTTGTGCTGTGTTTTACGGACTTTAGCTAAATACAAAATTATAACAGCTTAACCGCCATCATTATTATTTTATTTTTCAAAAATATTGACAGATTTACTACTATACAAGTTGCTAAATAATTTACAAAAAATCTTTTATAATATATCCGTAATACTCTTCTAAAGTGCAGTGTTATCGTTCAGATGGATTTCACCACATGCTTGACGAATGGCTTCTTTATAGCTTGTTCGCTATTTCACTCTTCGTCCGATTGCATCCGACAAATGTTATTTGTAGGAAATGTTCAGTCATAACTGATAGTATCTCGCTTCTTAAAGAACGACATGACTTCACATTTATTTATGTTGAGTTCTAAGTCATTGTGCCCACACCAAGAATAGAAAATGTTTAAATCTCCTTGAAGAGAAGCAAAGTCACTGATATCATTGACAAAACAGAATATCTTCATGTCATCAGCATAAATTAAAACACTGGAATATTTAATGGAAAAGAAAAAAAAAGAGGACCAAGATGACTGCTCTGAGGCACCCCAAATGTGGCTCGCAAGACCTTAGACCATTAACCTCGAAGAACTACCGCACTTAATAGGATTTTTCAGACAGATACGAATGAATTAATTTTAATCTTTCAATTTGAACATAATGACCGAATGCGGCAATTTGACTGTTTAAATAAAGTTAGTTTGTAGTAGGCTATTACTAAAACAAACGGGAAATACCCAACCGATACGACAGCCTCCCCGAAGACTTCCTTTAGAAAATCAGGCAGAATCTTCGGGACTAATTAAGTCTATGGAACAGCAAAGAGTGATTGAAGAATCAAAAAGTCCATTGGCAGCTTTTCTCATATTAGTACGCAAGAAAGATGGAAGCACACGATTCTTCGTGAATTGACAAAGTTAACTAATACACCAAAAAAGGCAGTTACCCTTTCCGTTGGATAATCTGGCTGGAGTTCTCTACGTACTTGGCGTCTGCTACAAGCTTCATTGGGATCAAAGGTAAAATTTCAAGCAATCTACTTTCCAGTCAGTGTGTGAGTTGCTGGGTATTCATAAGACAAGAACTACCGTCCTCCACCCGCAATCTGATGGAACGAATATCTCTGGAAAGTGGTTGACAGGCACCAAAAGGTTTGGGACCAACATATACCAATGTTTCTGCCGGCTTATCGAGCGACTATGTACAATACTACTGATCAGACTTCATCAAGAGTAGTGTTCGGAAGGGAGATTCAGTTGCCGGGAAATATCAAATTCGGATGCCCCAGAGAACTATAGTTGAACCCTGAGGATTATGTCCCCGAGCCTTGAGAAAAGATGATGTCAATATATGAAAAACCGCAAAAGTACGTCAAGGTGACAAGCGACCCGATGAAGACAAGATATGACGTCAGGGCGAATTAGAGCGGCTTTCAGGAAGGTGACAACGAGGGGCTGTACAATCCACATCGACGGAAGGGAAAATTACCAAAGTTGCAACGAGCCTGGAAAGGATCGTTCGTTTTCTCATTACTTCACGATCCCAAGCCCGCAAAATTATATAGTAACTTCCATTCTGAAGATGACCTGGCTATTAGCGTTCTTTCTTTCTTATCTAAGGTATAATCGAATACCTTATGTGGGGGCAAATGTTGAGTTCTCTGGACGAGTGAATGGCAATCTGGTTTTTTCGAAAAGACCGTTCTTTTAGGGAATAACCGATGACAACGGAGAAAGCATTGATACTGGTAGTCATACTCTTCTGATCTTTATATACTTTTCTAGGGTCTTTGGCGCGCTCTGTGATTCGAGCGAATTTTAAATTATAGAGCACCGAGGCTCATTTTCAGTTTTCTCTCTGACTGGAAACAAGATGCATTGTTGTTGGTCATTGCGAGTCTGAGTTTTTACGTCTGAGCGCTAGTGTCCATCGATAATCTGCACTCGCTGCACCTATTGTCTTTAGTCTTTTCATTAATGTCTTTATTCGAGTGGTCTCACGTGTCAGGATTAGCCTTTACGCTGATGACGTGCAGGTTTATTCCGCTGGTTAATTTGGACCTTGAAGCAATATCTCTACGGTTAATTGAAATTGATCCATCTAAGTTCATAGCTAATGCAATATACAAATCTACCTTTGCTGTCACTTAATTACTCCAAGTTTCTCTGGTTCGATCACTGTTAGTTTTGTGTCACAGACTAATAATTTTGGTGTCATTCTCAGTAAGTGGGGCGGTTGGTTTGAAAATGTTGACTTCATACTGACTAACAAAATATTTTATTCTTAATATTATAAATTACGCTAACGTTCTGCATTACAACCTAGATATCGTTTGACCTTGCTGTCGAGATGTTGGAACGTCTATTATCAACGCGTAGAGTTGGAATCGAACCAGCGATATATTTCTGAAATAACTGGTGTTATTGGTTTTAAAAATTCACGTCGATATCGAACAACAAAACAACTCCCTCTTTTGGTCAATATCTCGGTGTGAATCCATAACCACAATCGCAAGGTTAAAGTTGCATTCATTGTATTCCATTAATTTTGAAAACCCGAAAAACTTCGAATATTTATGCAATCGAACGAATTTGTTAACAACTGAAAAAGTATTACAGTATTTTGTATATTAAGAACTCGTGTTTTTACAGGCCATACTGGCTGACGAGGTTAGCGACTTGATCCCCTTACAAAACTTTTATTCCCGTTACACAAAGGAAATATAGATTAAATCAAAATAGATGGAACAAAAATAGCTTTCGATTTTTCAAGCAATTTGTTGTTTTTCTATTATGAAAATAATTCCGAAAGCCCATTATTTACAAAAACATGAAATAAAAACTTTTTTTCCGCAAAGTATGTGTGAGTGTTGGATGAAAATGATAAATGGAAAAATATGTCGAACATTTAAAGAAAAACAGACCTAAAACCAAATTTGTCCGGAAAATATGAAGTCACATTATTTCTTATTGTAAATTTCTTAAAAATACACTTGAGCTCGTCTTCTAAGTTAATTTAATTTTCTGGCAACCTTTTTCCCTGTTGTACACATTTCTTATTCGCCATGCACACTTACTTTTCAACAAAGAAAAACAAACTTTTTTCCATGAAAATGGAAGAGGGAAGTGAATATTTTGCCTTCAAGTATGTCAACATTTTCCTTGTTTTACACAAGAAAGTTTTGAATAAATTACATTAAATCACCCGCATATGGGAAAAGTTTTCAGCTTACTGTACGCCTTATTATCCTAAAACCTTATTAAGTCAGCATTTTAGCTGTGGAGTCAAGGTTTATGCTATGTGTGAGACAAAATTTCGCACAAAAAAATATCCCAAAATTTAATATAGTCAGCATGGAAACTTTGGTTTTTAGCATTGCCATCGGAATCGTAAATTACTTCATATCTTATGCATTTGTGGTGTTTTTGAACAGCTCTTCCTTGGTGTCGGATTAAGAGATTATGAAAAGATATTATCAGCAAATTTAATAGAACTTTATGTTCACAAAGTTTGTTTACTTGCAGTGGTCGAATAAGAAAAGAAAACTGCTTACACACTTCGGATATCTTCCAGTTAGCCTAAATCATTGGAACATTAAAGTATCTGAGAAATTTTGTGTTTTTAATGAAGTCATTATGAAAAATTGATATACATTTTCAATGGAAATATACATATATATAAAATTACCGTTAAGGCTTTTTCAACTTATTCCTTTTCTGTTTATTGGGTCTTTTCTTTGATAATGCCTTTATCCTTTTAACCAAGCAATGAAATACCACAGTTCCCATCACTTGATTTGACGCTAACGTTCACATGGCGTTTAAAATAAATATTGTACCTATATAGGACTATATAGCCTGTGTTGCATAGTTAATTAGTATTCTGCAGCATCAACATAACGTTAAAGATATTTAACACTTTTGTTAGATCTTCTATTGATGCTACGTAGCCAGCGTCAACAGGAACAGTGGAAAAAAATGAACAACGTGCACTTTTAAAATTCCTTGCAAAGAAAGGATCCATGCCTAATCAAATTGAGGAAAGAATAGATTCCATTTATGGCGAGTGTGCATCGTCTTATAGGATGATTAAGAACATGTCAAAGCTTTTCACTGTGAGATAGAGTCAATCGAAGAGGATCTTCGTGAAGGTCGACCGATTACAGAAACGACACCAGAAAAGACTAGGCATTCCAAATACTTATTCTTCGTATCCTTCATGACCATTAAGAATGCCCAAGATCAGTGCACAGTGGGTGCCACGACTTCTGAGTTCAGTCTAAAAGTAAAAAAGAGAGATCTGCGGTAAGAAATTTTTGAAGGTGTGTGAAGAGACAAGGAAACAGTAATAAGGTCAATAGTAATTGACAATGGTTTCATATTACTACCCTAAATCAAAAAGGGTTTCTGTGCAATGGCATAGAAAGGGAGAACCGGCACCAAGGAAAGGGAAGATCACGCAAAGCAAAGAAAAATTATTGCGACAATATTTTGGGTCTAAAGCGCTACGAAAAGTCAAGAAGTCCGGTTATTGCACGATAATATTCCAGTCCATACTGCTGCAATAACAAAGGCTAAAGTTCATAATTTAGGGTTCACTAAAATCAAACATTTCCTATTTTCAAAACTAAAGGCAGATCTCATGGGAAGAGAATTTAGTACCGACAAGAGGCATTTTGAAGGCAAAAATTCAGAGTACCTTCTTTTATAACGGTATATAGGCTCTTACAAGAAGATCTGAAAAATATGTTGAAATACAGGGAGACTACATTGAAACATATTTTAAGTGTTTTTTTCAACCCCTCTTTCTATTACAGGCCACGACTTATGGACTGCCCTACGCATGTAGGGGTTCTCCACTTTTTCGAATTAATTGGAATTAGCAGTAAAAGAATTCTTTATTTAAGCAATATATATATATATATATATATATATATATCAGAGCTACGAACAAAATTGGAAGCAACCGAAAAAATCGACCAATGGCTTATTTTAAAGCTTAGAGCATCTACTTTCAGATGCCGAGTGCGCCTTTGAAAAATCCAATATGGCGGCTGGAAGCCGGAAAAAAACCGAGTGTCCAGCAAAAAATACTGGTGAAAATAAAAGTTCGCAACCGATCGGGTCGTTTTTTGGCTCAAACTATAGCTGATAGATGCCCCTAAAAAGTTAGTGTAGTATGTTGACAAAATCCAAAATGGCGGACCCAAAATGGCAGTCAAAAATCCAATACGGGGTCAAATTTTTGAAAATCAACCGATTTGCACCAAATTTGGTACACCGGGGTTTTTGGAGTCGCTGATCACGAATCTGAGGTCGGCTTTCCGAAATTCAAGATGGCGAATCCCATATGGCGGACGAATTTTTTGAAAGCCGACCGATTTGTACCAAATTTGGTCTATGGGGGTTTTGAGTATCACTGATGACGAATCCCAGGTCAGATTTGTCAAATTCAAGGTGGCGGGCGAGATTTGCGAAAATTTGTAAATCCGTAAGTCTTTTATCACTGTCGGGAGATTATTAACGAATATGCTAAACAATAGTGGTCGGAAAATCAATCCTTTGGGTACTCCACAAGATATTGGAAAGGGAATCAGCTGAATATCAGAAGATTGACAAAGAAACTCATTTTTCAGAAGTTTATAGTGTTTCACTATGTGTTGAAAAGTTTTTCAAAAACTTAGTTGAACTAGAATGCTGACTTCATCTTTATTCAGTGTCAAGCAGAGGTCGCTTGTCTTCTTGAGGAACGCTGCCTTGTTTGAGTGTCAAACAGTAAGGAATTTAGTATTTTCCAAATGTCTCCTTAATCCTGCTAGAACCGTAAGTAAATAATAAAAGATGCTTATTGCCCGAAAATCTTCTACATTTTTCAGTGTAAATTCCTTAGAGTGGATAGTGGGTGGATAGTGACATTTTTCCCAAATGCAAGAAAATGCAGAAAATGTTAAGCAGCAATTGAAAATATCAACCAAGCAATCAGTAACAAGGGAACCAATGAATTTGAGGAAAGGAGGCTAAAGTCATCTGGACGCACTGAATCCGATAGTAGTATTTCGTCTCAATGTATTCCCTCACCAACGGAGTTGAATATAACTGCAAAAAATGCAAAAAAAAAATACAAATTTCACCAATACTCCCTTTGTTTCAATTTTCTCCATAATACATTTTATTTAATAAGTATAACTCAATTTTTTAAAGATTTCGTTCCAATTGAGCATGACCCTGAAATAAAAGCTTGTTAGGAAAGAAAAATTTCTGTCAGGACTAAGCGGACGCACGAGGGTAAAATTTCTTTTGTAGTATGTACCCTTGGGGATGTTGAAGTGCTCAATAACTCAATTGAAATTCACAAAAGGACTTAGCTGAGTTGTTGAGATATGGAGAAATCACAAAATAAAAATAAGACCAATTTGAAATATTTGCAGTATAAGTCAATAGCATGTAACCCCTACGTTATTTATTAGCCCTTCAGAATTCCCTTCAACCCCTGAAAAAAAGAAACCAATTCTTCCCCAATAGTGCCAAATATTTAATAAATAAAAATCGCAAATTGATTTTACTACTTTTCCAACCCAACGTTTTTTACACCTATCTGGAGAAAATCTAATCACCTCTTCCGGTGCATGAAAACTGACGCCAATAAATTGCCTAAAAACTTGGCACAATTTCCTAGGTGACTCGCAGGCATACTCAATAGTCACGTTTTTGCAGCAGATGGTCCAGAGATACCTGCCGCTTTGTAAAACGCGGAATAATTCCACCAAAGGTACCCGTTCACCTAATTTTTCCTGCACGTGATTTTCCCCCTTTTTTTGGCTCTATTACAATTTCCACTGCCGGGATAGAAAATCGGAAAAACTTCAGCGTACGAAAGCTGAATTTAAAACGTATCTATGCTACGGGAAAAAGATACAATTGGACTATGAACTTACCGTTTTATTTCCCAAATTTTTCACTCGGCAGCCCAAATATGCGGATTTTCCCACCAGCGAGGTGATATTCCTGGGCATGGTAACGTCAAAGTAGGGCTCACTCCATTTGTGGCCAAAGAAGGAATGTCCATGTGGCGTGTGAGTTGGTTTCTCATCAAAATTATTGCGATTAGAAGACGGCCGTTGATAACACATCGTTAGACCTGAAAATAGAATGGAGGTTGCTACAATATTACGTTTCAATGTATGTCACACAAATTAAAGACTACTGAACTATAATTTTCTTTTCAACGGAATTGTTAAATTCGGAAGGCACGTGTAGAATAGAAAATAAGTTTAAGAGTCGAGAATTAATTAGATTATTCCAAAATAGAAACAGACGCTTTGATCCTTGTTTGTCAACAAAATTCAACTATGGCAGCACGTGGATCAAAATTCGTTCTTTCCGCTAAATAAAATTAGGCCTAACTTGTAGGCAGTTCTTATAAATTAACAACGGAAATAAATTCGGTAAACTAGAATCTTTCACAATTCTAACGAATCAAATTTGCTTCACTATGGAAAGGAGCTGTAATTCCGTATCCGTAGTCTTTTTTCGCGTCTTTGCTTATAATCTTTACAGCAGGCATAATATTTTTTTACAGGAATTACTTGTAAAAATGGAGTAACTAGCAATAAACAGCTGTGATGAAAACAATAAAAAATAATTTCATCGAAGAATAACAGAAGTCGTTGGCATCAATGATATGGTAATGCAAAGGGTAAGGTAACAAAAAATGTTAGTGATTTTTTTTCAACTTTTTTTTTCAACGAATCAATGAAAGAATAATGGAGTAAATCATGAATTTCCAATGATATCCATGTCCTAAAATCCATTGGTGTTGGGAATGTATAGTAGTGTACAGATTTCATACTGTGTTATTAAACTTTCTGATATTAAAAAGTCAATGGCTGCCAGGCAGATATTAATATGCCCGTTTTTTATGGAATAGATCTTTTGTTGTTGGTATATATATAATGAAGTGCCACACGCAGTAAATGCAGACAAATCTTCCCAGTAGGGAAATTAGTAATTGATAGAAATGGTACAGATCTTGTTACACATTACAGGGTATTGCAAAATGCAATATGCAAAATGCAAAAATGTAGTGTGAGATCCATTTGAGTTTAGCGTCAAATGCAAAGATTATCCACCTCGTTTTTGTTTGTTATTACGGTTTTATATTTCATCGCTTTTCTATACTTTCGTCATTCTGTTGTGATAATGTGATGCAAGTGTCTTTTTTTTAAGCGTAGTAAATTACAAGTTTAAAAAGTGATAAAAAATATATTAAAATAAATATTTTGTCAAGTAATGTTAATTCATTATACTGGGAATGCTGAAAATGTCGTCCGGCTGTCGATGTGGGTATCCGTCAATAACCCTTCCAGCTTTTACCCGCATAAACCCAATGCCGACAACAACAACTCGTACTATCCCCGGGAACCACCAAAAGCAAGAGGCTAGTAAGGGACAGGACATGTAAACTTAATGTTAAGCTTCCTAAATGTTCCACATTTGAATTTGAATTTGAAAGCTAAAATTTTAAAAATGAGTAGCAAGAATTCTTACACTAGATGTCACCTTTTTCTTACCTAGCACTAATAGTTCCAAAAACTTGTATAATTTTAGAATTTCCTGTACTGAATATTCGAGATAGACAGAAGTTATATAAGCTAGGTAGCAAGAATTCTCTTGTAACAAACTTGTATAATTTTAGAATTTCCTGTACCGAATATTCGAGCTAGACAGATGTTATATAAGCTAGGTCAGAGTAGGTTTCTCTCTCCTTTTTTTCGAAAAATTTTTGTGATGTCACCAGGCAGTGTGGAGTAAATTGTTTTTTTTTTGGTTTTGTGGACTACCTAGAAGAACGGAACCTTAAGGATCTTGCATACGTAGCCTAAAAAGATTCCACTACGACAACCGGAGTTTGAAGTGCGTAGTTTTAGCACGTGGGAAGTCACCTTGAAACCCCGGTCAGCAAGGGCACTTGCTCCGCCGCTCCGTAATCTTCCTCTTACAGTTTATGGTATAAAAACCTTTTTTTACAACTTTCTTAGTCCTTTTTCGCATACCTCGTAGTAAATTTTAAATAGTTTCCACTAGAATATTTCTCCATTACTGTTCAGTTCGCTTCCAATGCTTGATAGTAGTTTTCTTTTAGAATAGTCCATAAATTTTCTATGGGGTTTAGATTCAAACTTTGTGTCGATCAATACATAACATTAAATGGTTACTTTTCTGGGAAAGATTTAAAAAGTATTGCTGTATATTTCGGGGTTTCATCTTACTAGTAAATACCATTTTCAATATATGTCCAAATTTTGGAAGATTTTCTTGAAAAAATTATAAGATATTTTGTTCTTTACACGTTATACTATTAAATTTTACGAGCGGACCAAAATTACGCCAACTGAACCGCCCCAGATCATAAAGAACTCTCCACTATGCTTCATTTTTTATGTTAATTGGTGAAGATATGTACAATGAACCACCATCACCAATCTCTTGATTTCCGTTTGATCTTATCGAATTACCCTTTTCTAGTCATCGATAGTCCAGTTTTTCTGATTACTCTTCATCATTGCAGTCTTGTTTTGATGATCGTTTTTGAAAGGTCTGGTTTTTTGAGTTCCCTATCTGCTGTCTAACGACAGGCGTTCTTCCCCATTTTCATGACAACTCCATTGGATGTTTTATCTTGTGTAGTCGCTTTATCCTTACAATTCGATCTTACACGGAACTGAAGATGTGTTTCAAATTATAAAATAAATAACGTTGCACCCATATTTTCATTTAAGGAAAGGTAACATTGTTTAAAAAAGCGGCTTGCAATATTATTTAGTTTATAATTTAAAACATCATTTCGTAGTAAATTCTCAACTTTATTTTTATAAATGAACTCATTTAAAACGTCATATTTCATCAATATATTGGTTACTCATTCTTATGTGAAATAATGCAGTATTTTTTAATGCTAAAACTAATCGATAAACCATTACCCTTCTAGCACATAGCGATGTTATTATGTCGTAATTATTACATTTTCTACTTAATATCCCTATTTTCCTATTTAGTGCATTACTAGGAGATCCCTGTGCAATTGCATAAATTGGAGGTATATGAGTGACATAATGTTTATATATGTACCTTAAATTTCAAAGCACGTTTTTTTCAGAGGGGTATCCCCTGTAGGTCTAATCCTAATCCTCCAATGCAAGCAAGCAGTAAAAAGATACCTGCAAAATATTTTACCATGCAGAATAATGAAAAAAGTTCCAACAAATCCATGTATTGCATATTTATCGATGGCAAACAGCGAACTTAACACCAAAGTTACCCAGGAACGCAACCCCAAAGTAATGAACACAACCCCGAACTGATGCGGATCAGTGTTGCCATTATAAAATTTCAA
>QYTT01083862.1:9517-27920 GCA_006980735.1 Dasypogon diadema
AATAATTGGGTCGGGAACGAAGTCTACCTATATATAAGAGATATATGAAAGCGAAATAAGAGATCTCAAAATATAAATAACAGGTAAAAATATTTACCAGGCTATTGGTCAACAGAGATCTAGATCCAGGCGGGGCATGTTGTAAATTTAATAATAGCAATAACGCCATCACTATAAATAGGTCTGTTAGAAAGCCAAATAGAAAGTAAAAGCTTCTGTCCTTAAAGTCAAGAAAAAAAACTTCATCAAATAAAGGTTGATAACAATCGTTTGATACATTAAATGAGAAGAAGATTCCTGAAATTTAGAGAGAGTTCGATCCTTTTGAAATTCTCCCAATTTAAAAACTCACACGTAGAGCGGTCTTATTCTGACACTGGCTTTCTTGTGAGCGATTGTATTGTTACTGATATAAGTTTATTAATGTTCTTATTATTTGAGGGTTTGAGGGGCTATAATTCTAAAGAATTTTTTGAAATTAGTATTGCTCTTCGTTAGAACTGGCTCGATGTATCTCTTGGAGAAGTCTAACAGTAGCCATTTCAATTATACCTAGTTCCTCAAAAAAACCTTAATCACGATCACTTGATCTCCAATCTAGGGCCAGTAAATATCCAAATAATTTTTCAAGTTACCGCGTTTGTTAGTATTATCGGAGTTCTTAAAGGATAACCTCATGGGTCCTGGGATGATCCACCTAACGTGCATATTGTAAATTTAATTTAATTTTTTAAAAAAAATTCGAATTTATACTTTTCATTCAAGTCTTTACGCCTGAGACCACACACAAAAGTCTATTTTCAAATAACAAACCGCGCAATTAACCTCCCAAATCTGCTGGACCTAATGAAACAAAACGAGTAAAAATTCGGGATCAGTAGATTAAGGTTAGTTAGGTAGAATCAAAGGCTTTACAAGTGCGAGCAAGTGTTTAACGGCAAAATTTCAGAAGATATCCAAAGCCGTTGTAGATCACTTAAAATTTTACTTAAAAAATAATTTATAATTTATTTCATGTTAATTGAGAACAACTCAAAGATTTCTGACTTTAGCGATAAAAGGCAACAATTATTCAGGAGGATAGGCGGAAGTTTAGATGTGTCGAAAAATCTGCAGTAAAATACACTGCGATCTCTGGACATTCCCGCATTCCTCTACAAAGCCAGGGGGCGTACTAAATTACATCAGGTAAATTATGTGATAATACATAACGAAAAGCAAAAGGCCCACCTACCCACTCTGAATCGCTGAGAACTGGCGGACAAAAAACTATGTACCATGGATACTGCGACTTTTGTGTGGGACGTTTTGGAAAAACCAAGCAGGACAAGCACTCACAGTTTATTCCTATCTAACATAGAACGAATGTTGCGAGTGACCCTCAATAGAGCCGTTTCACAACTACGGAACTTGTGAAAACCCTTCCAAATAGGCAGCCAACTGGTAGGACATTATCAAAAAATACAAAATACTAATGGGCCGAAACTCGCTTGGAACCCTAGCCTTATGGTTTTAGCTACAGGTAAAACAATGGCAATTTTCCAACTATAATTTTGTGAAGCGTGCATTAAAAATATGTAAAAAGGGCGGAACTATTCAGGGCAGAATGATTTTGAAGAACTTAAGAGGTATGCAATCCGACCCAATGACCTCCGACTTGATCACCAAGATAGACAGAATAACCTCATTGCCAGCAATACTTCTGAAGGGCTGAGCAGACCGCATTATGTTGGTAGTGGATGCGATCAAAACAAAATGCGAGTTCAATATATTAGCATTAAGACTGAGGTTGCGGCGATCCTTACCGTAGGCACCACCCTAGTGAAGACTCCCATTAAAGATCCCGATCAAATTTAGAAGCGTAGTATCCTGTCTATCTTGAGCATATCCTAGCATTTAACAAATTTCGGATCTTGTTATAAATCGATAGATTTTCTGGAGTCCTTAAAGTATGACACTTGTGATATAGCAGGTGCCGCTCAGTTATTAGTAACGCATAATTTCCGCCGAAGCCACGGACAGCCATTCCATCTGAACGTGCGAGTCTGAACAGAGACAGAGACTTTTCATCTATGGTGTTTCATTGAGTGATACTGTTCCTGGAGACAAGCCAAGTTTATGCTGCCGTACCTCCTCTAAGTAATTCTGCTATAACCTTCACAGCTCGATATGTTAATTTTGTATGCCCAGAAAAGGAAGTCAATGTCAAAAATGGATGGAGGACTAAAAAGCCTAGGGTTCCTTGCTAAAAAAATATATTCCAGGCTTAGGTGATCGCTCTTGAGGAACAACCTACGTCGCTGGTCAAGTGGATTGAGGCGTAGCTCTGCAGTTTTTTTCTCTGTGGACGCGGGTTAGATGATATATTTACGTACCAGTGTTCGAGGCAATTCTACACACAAGAATTGTGCTTCCGACGCCATTGGGATATTGCACAGTAAAGTTTCATACCAAAAGCTATGGACTATTTGTTATAATTTTCAAACGCCTCTTCCCAAAAGTTTCCTTTCGCATGTGCTGTGCTGTATGTTAACCCCTGAGCTTAAGCAATACCTTAAAAAACATCAGCAATCGTAGAGCCGTCTGTGGCTCCAACATCTGCATACTCTTAGACAGCAAGGTTGCTCTAAAGGCACTCAAATTCTATAGCCTAGAATCCAAGCTCGTCTGGTACTGCCTCAAATCCCTTAAACACATATCCAAGAAGAACAGAGTTAATCTTATGTTGATGCCTGGGAGAGCCATAAAGCTAATGAAATTGCGGATCGAAGCACAGCAATCCCTTTATTGGAACGGAACTCAGGAATTGCAACAATCGAAAAGGTTTCTTGTTATTTAAAATGATAAAGTCAAACAAGTTTCTTCTTCCTAAGGAATCAGAGGTCCGTGTCAAAGTAGAACTCTTCTCTGGTAATCACCTGAAAAAACAGAAACGACCGAGAAAATAATTGTCACTTCTGCTCAGAAGCACCGGAATCATCAGAGCACCTGTTCTGCAACTGCGAAGCAATTGCAAGGAGAAGGTTCTCACAACTAGAGAAGAACTTTTTCTTACCTGCAGAGTTTTGAAACACCAATCCCAGGAAAATACTAAGTTTCTTTAAGGACTTAAACTTGAGATAAATCGATGGACGGGGATTCATAAAAGATCTCTTCGGGTCGGGATGAATGTGAAACAGAACAATCTGCTTCACCCCTAATTTTAATATAATCTAATGATCTGTTTGGAACTCCTAACACTGTAAATTACGTTCAATATGGTTCACTAGGATTGTCCTGGATAAGGTCCCTCATGAAACTACAGAACGCTCAAGTGCATAAATAAGACGGTTGGATGTTGTGGGAAGGGTATTACATGCTGTAGATTGGAGATTTCATGCCATAGACTATTTATATATCTATCTATACTCTGTAGCACATGACACATTAATTCATTAAGTAAGTAAGATCTAACTATACATTCAGAAATAGCAAATCATATTAATATTCTGAATAAATTTGATATGTATTGCTAAATATACATATACATATATGCAAAGTATTACGGACTCTTTTTATTGATGAAAAACAGTCCAAATTTTAATATGGCCATTTAAAAAACAATTTTGCATCATTAGCAAATATTTGATGTTAAATAATTCTTTCATCATCTTTATACAAAGGTATTAACTATACTTTTCATTTAAAAATATAATTATACATAACGATGTAGTATTATTCATTTATCTCTTTTAGTAGATATCAGGAAAAAATCAAAAATTCTCTGTTGGTCGTGGTTAATTTTCAACGAGCCTTTCACCTCCGTCAAGATCTAAATATATTACTGATACCCCTCCTTATTAAGCATCTCCATTCACTATGATATAAAAAGTGCGATCTAGATCTCAACATTCATTTAACAAAAAAAAAACTTTAAAAGTAGGATGTAGATCTCAAAGTTAATTTTATCTTCAAAATTCAATCCGGGAAATCCTGGAACAGCCCATCACACCCATAAATATGATGAAATTTTTATATAAAAATTGCTTATCATCAGAGCTAATTGTTGTATGAACACAAAGCGGTGAAGTTAACTAGAATTTTTTGCAGATCATCCATATTCTGCTTGTTCATTAATCTTGGACGAATCTTAATTTGCAAAAACATTAATTTCGTTTTTATGCCTTAAATCGTCATAACAAATCTCATGGGGCTTTTCTGTTGTGTAGGGAAAACAATTGGAAGAAAACAAGGACCACACACCAATATTAATTTGGTTTAAGACACCATTAATGCAAGAGTTAATTTAACCTAGAAGAGTATGAAAATGTTACATTACGCTTGATTGACAGCGAAAATATGACCAGTACACGATCTGTTCTTGAGAGACGCTATAGAGATACACACTGCGTTCTCTTTGTAGAAGATACAACGCTGTGATACCATTCCTGTTTGGTCGCAATTAAAAAACTATTACAATTACAGCGCACAATACTAGATATTTAAAGTCAGGTAAATTTCTATCTGACATAATTGAAACCATACAGTAATGATTAGAAAATCTGAAGATTTATTTTTCCATACCTATATCTGAATTAGCGTCCTTTAGAATGAGACAATAGAAAGCCCATGCGATATTTAGCAATTCACTTTCAAACATGTAGCTAGATGATGTAAATTGCTGAAATGTTAGTTAATAGTAACTGCCAATTATTTATTACTATGTATGTAATCAAAAATCAGATTTTCCCCGTTCCAAAGGAGGAAAGAACAAAACTTCTGACTGTGCTGATGGTAGAAAATTTTTCTATTTTTCATGCTACTCACCGGAGCATTGCTCGATTTCATGATGACTAAAGTTGCGTGCCAGTTAACTATGAACAATTTTATGACGGCGATTGCATTGCTCAATATGCTACCGAGCACGACATGATGACCTGATAACCAAACGTGTTTATCGGATATTACAAGGGCTCAAAGAGGTTTTGCTCATTTCGATGAAAATACAGGACCATAAAAGGTGAAACGAATTTAAAAACAAAACTCTTTAATTTCCATAAATAACGTTTGGTTATTGTAAGGGAAATATCTTAACCTCATCATATAAGCAATCCTGTTCAATTATTACAGTTTTTTCTAGAGATTCACACCTGCTGAAACGCTTGGCAAACAAATATTTCTTCCATGAGATTTCAGAAATTTTAATGACCCGTGTGACTTTTGTGTCTGACACTAAAGAAAATTCTTGGGAACAATTCTCGCCCGCACCAGCTCCTTGTACACAATTGTGTTTTCACTCACGCATGCATTTATAAAACAACCGTGAACTTTAAAACATAGGGAGAACACAAAGGAAACATAAAAACACGTAGGAAAGTGAGAAATAAATTCTGTTGCCTGAAGGCGAACGATCTTTGGTGATAAGCGCTAACAACTAAATTACTTAATGACTCTGAATTATTGTGACTGCAAATAATGGCTCTCTTGTGGATGGCAGCAGTAATATCTACACATTCAGGGAGCTAGGAAATTTAAAATAATATCCCAAAACAAAAAAACACAAAAAGTAATTGGTGATAGTCAAGATGTTCTTTTATGCTGATCACAAAAATGAAAGACTTAGGCGACGAACTTGAAAGTAAAAATTCCCTGTACTTTCCCATTCTTTTGGATTATTATCAGTGAATGGAAGTGTAATCTTATAAATTGCTTCATTCTATTTAAGCGACATAGTGTATCACGTTGTGTAAATTTTCTTGTCTTATATTTCAGTAAGTATTGTGACACTGAAAGTACGGTTTCTGAGATAAGATTTAATGACCCCTGAAAGAATAGGATTTTCACGTGTAGAAATAATTGTATTTAAAGTTATTGTTTTTCTTCTTCTTTCACTTCAGATTTATTTACTTTTGTTAAAGAAAGTCTGAAAGAAGAAATATCGTGATTTCAACTTCAAACCTCGAAGATCGAATTTTCCATAAATACTACTACACATTTTTTATTTAATTGATGATTTTAAAGGAAGAATATGTCAAGAACGCTGAAAAGTAAAACTATTTAACTAATTGGGTTTGACATTGCTTTTTCACGTAAATGTAGAGCGCTGAGGTATAGACCCATAATATGATAATATGAAATTACAAAAATTATTTAATGCCCTAAAAATAAAAAATATTGATGCAACGTCTAGTAGATTTGTTTTATGTTGATAACGCACCATGTTATATAATTTAGGTTTACTAATCTAAATGACAATCTTTCTCATATTTATATTTCGTTGATGAGTTCGAGCACCACAAAATCGATGATCGAGCCCTATAGAAAATGAATCGATGCGGTATTTCGATGGATACAATTACATATCACTTTATTCGGGCCATGTTGAATGGCATTAGTTTGGTTATAGCTTTCTTATGAATTTAAAAAAAGCTTCTGGTCAAATTCTCACTCGTAAGCGAAAAAATATACTTTTGGGCATAAAGGTAAGTATGTAGATAAATCAAACCGCGTTAAAATTGGCATTCCTGCCTTCTAATCGCCGCATACTAAGCGGATGGAACTGCTTTGTATTGTCTGATGAAGAACACAATCTGCCGAAAGACAGAAAATATGTTGTGAACACGTCCAATATTATATGAGGCCTTTCCGAATCTAAGTTTTTATCTGCGTCTTCGTCTCGATAAAACAGTAAGTGACAAGCCCGTCCGATTTCAAATCAATGCTATCGAGAATACCTATTTTGTATAACAATTAAAACACAGGATTGCTACACGATGGAATCAACTATTGAGTTGACTTGATTTTATTTTGACGTTAGTTGACAAATCAAAGCAAACAAATTTGGACAGGCTTTCTTGTCTTCCTGCAAACTTTTCTGTTGTTTGTTAGATTTACTAAGCCGTTTACTACTACTAGCATGACATGAGGATGAAAAAACCCTTCAAACGCCATGAACAAGAACACTGAAATCGTTTTTCATGAACGCTTTAAGATAGCAGAAAGTAGTCCACCAAATTTATAGGACAGGACAGGCAGTTCACCAAACCAAAATACCATAAGCATGGACAGCTCTAACGATGCCAGTATGCATTCAGTACACGATGCGGGGGCGTATATGTCACCTTTCGTCAAATTTTTCTTACAGAAATAAAATGGAATGATCATCTTTTTAGTGAGCTCCTCTATCTTTTTTTCCAGCTTAACTTGGAGTTCAGTATATTACCCAGATGTGGAAAGATTAAGTTCGGAAACACTCTTTCTCTTAATAAAGAGAATGAGGTCGACCTTTGAAGAGCTATTGTTGGCCCAACTTTGAATCTTTTAAATTTCGCACTTCAAATTCCAACTTTTGAATTAACCGCCATTTATTTTTTAAGTGAGACCAAATATTGGAGTCTGATTTTAAATCAGCGCTTCACTTACAATTCTCAACAAAGAAGAATCAAAAATAAAGTCATAACAGCTTTATGACATTGTCAAAGGCTTTCTGATAAATCCCAGAGACTCAGGTGCTATGCGCACCTGCACTATTGAAGTCTGACAGACTTTGCTCAATTTCCTTCTCTAACTTTTTTCCGCAAAAGAGGATACGAAATTCAACAGGATATTTTGGCCAACACAATAACGGATATAATTCCAAAGAAATATAACTTTACACTTTCTCTAAAGGGAATCTTAGAGAAGCGTATAACATCGTTCTCGAGTGGTTCCACATTTAAAAGGGGTGCACATAAATGATTCGGGGATGAATCCAAGATGCGCGATAAAGCGAGTGTGGTTATTGTCGGAACAAATTTCGGTGCTGAGCCAACATTTGTATTATATCAAGTAGTCAGGGAGCTCTTAAAGCTCTGAGTAACTACATTAATGAAGGTAGACTTATCTGGGAACTGGGACAAAGCTGTAAATCGATAATGGGAAGAAAGAGCCAATAACTGAGACTGGGCTAGGCAACTTGGCCTAAAGTAATCGAAGAGATTTATTAACTACTTAGAAAAGAGGACGGAAAAATCGAAACTAAAGTGTATGCAGGCCTATTATTACCTTTTCATTGCCCTCTAAGATACCACCGCAGACACCAAAGACAGAGACATCTTGGTATAGTGTTCAATTCGTCAGAGGATGTTTCTATTGTGGGACTCATTCTAGGCTACATAAAAAGACTTGGTCTTAAGTAAGCCTTACACAAGGGGCCTTTGTCACAAAACACCACAGTTTGTCGAGGTGACCTGGACTTCTTGTAGCCTCTACAAACTTTTGTACGCATACCAGGCTAAGATATGACATAAAGTCCACTATACGGTACCACGCCATCGTTTGGACTTAACACCTCTAAGTTCAGTTCACTAATACAAGTAAAACTCATTATCTTAGGCTTTCGAGGTTAATTAAATCTTAGAAAAGGACGGGTGGGTGGAATATTAAGTACTGATGGAACATGTCAATAGCTTTTTAAAAAGTGAATGAGTTTTTTACTGCAACGAAAGCTCAGCTATTGGTAAATGCCGATATTTTAGACGAAAAACTGTTGGGTTCTACAATGTACCATTGATCTGCCCAAAAATATTGTCAGATCCGACCTGATAGGTGATTACTATCTACTTTGATTGGATGTACATATGCTATATTCTACTGCACAACTATTGCAGAAGTAACATCTTTTCAACATTCTGTCGATGAAAATATCTCTCGCAAGAAATTATTTGCAATACGCATTTTGATCTTAGACCAGATACTTATTTAATATTATTTTTATTTATTATTTACTTTCAGCATAGCTATGAACTAAAGAATACTTAATCTCTGCGGTTTCAACTAAATCAAATCAGCTTCCCTGGAAGCCGATTATCATGAACTTGGTACGTTCGAAATTACTATTACCACAGGAAAATTTTCACAAGGGTTCTCAGCCGTGGTCAATTTATTACCACTCAATTTCCACGCGTGATCGACCTAAACTACACTCGAAGGATGCATAGGCATCTAAAACCTAAGGAGTGTACAGTTCTAGTAATTTCCTTGCGCTTGCAGATGACTTTTCCGCATTCCACCACTAAAAGCAACAGTATACTTCGACAAATTATGAAGGTACGTACTTCATGTTGTTTTCTCGACAACCGACAGAGCGGATAGCTAAAATCTGAATTTGTATGTAAATTCAACTGTCGCTGCTACATCTCAAATTCACACCAGTAGGCGTACGTAATTCAACTGGAATTGCAGTTGCATGCCCATAACTGTAAAGAACGTAGTTAGGTGCTCAATTAACTCACCACAAATAGAAATAAATATTAATTATTGCACAGTGCTCTGCACAATGTTCGCCTTTATTAAGTATGAAAAAGTCGCTCATTTGTATCGCTCTCCAAGCCCCAAATAATGGAATAATAATTGGCGGCGGACATTTTAATTGTTGCTCGCGAAGATGCAGAGCACCTGATCCATAGATACTTATGCAATAACCAGTTGCTAGCTATTTTTTACATCAGCGAAAATAAGACCATGGCAAACTCAGACCAAATGTGATAGCCGCCCGGCTGGCTATCTTTAACGGGAAAAAATGCTCACGAACAGGTACTATCCGGCAGATCGTGCAAGTGATTCCATCCAAGTACGTACATCCAGGGCATTAAATTAGAAATATTACCGGATTGCCGTTTGAACGGTAAATTCTGAGCAAGATGCAGCTTTACAAGTAAAAGTTAGATGACAGCCCGCAATTGCAATGTGTACTTAATAAAATGCTCTGCGGTTATCGAGAACTGAAAGTTGTTTGGACAGATACGGAACCCCACGAAGTGAAAAGTGAAGAAAGTTATTGCAAGAACCACGAATTTTAGCACATTTGTGAGAATTCATTGAGGCAAACCATCCAGATCTGGATTATCTGGCAGTAGTCTAGTCATACATTTCTGAGTCTATAGATACTAAATTCAGAGAACATCTTTGCGAACAAAATCAAGATTCAAGGTCACATTCTGTATCTGTAACACTTTTACACCAAATGCAAATAGACTTACATAATATAAAAATTTGCCGCGACCTGGATACGAACCCGGGTTACTACTAAGTAGCAGTACCCATTTTTAGTTTATATAGTATTAGGGTAACTTGTTTCACATATAGATAGAGCATGCGTTAATGAAATTACAACACTATTTGGTAGATGGCGTGAAGTCGTTGCCATGATGTTTTTCTTTTTGAATATACAATTTATGTAGATATTATCTGGATATTTAATAAACATTATTATTATTATTATTTCTTCTTGGACATGCGACCTCCGAAGCAACCCGCTCTGGTTAGATGGAAGAATTTGGGCGTAATCTACAGTTATTCGTCCAATTACAATTTCAAATTGCTGCATCACAGTCTTGTGCATCAGCTGATCGCATACCGATCGGCGGGTTCAGCAGGTTTGCCCACTCTCTGCTTCTGCCCAATCCTGGGTTACTCGCATGTGCTGGGGCCGGCTGATCTACCCGTCATTCGGCATTACCAGAACATCGTTTTGCTGGGGCCAAGGACCTGCAATGGGGTGAACTGCTTGGTCAGTTTCATACTGACGGTGACCAAGTCCACGCTTCAGCTCTATTGCTTCAGGGTGGAGAGTGGGTATCACACCACTGACGCAGCACGCAAACACGTACGGGTACCAGGTTGCAAAGACGCTTGCGATTCAAATACCTGGCAACGAAACAGACCACATTCAATTGCACGTGACCGTCGCTGCCCCGCTTTGGCCCATTGCAGGCCACCGCGGGTACCCTACCTAGTCTAATTTGAATCAGCAATAGAAAAGCTGAAGTGATGTCAGGAGCAACTTGCAGGCGTGCCTGAGCCTAGAGAATAATTCAAAATTTGTATGGCCTCTTGTTAGAGCTCCCACCTGCCTGGGCAAGTCATTTTGTCTTTGTCAGTAAATATTTTTTCTCGCAAAATTCTTGTGAAAATTTTATTTTTGTCTTTTTCCTTTATAGATATTTACTTAAAATTTTTAGCAATAGATTACGTTAGGTTTTTGCTTGTGATATATTAGAGTCTTTGTTTGTTTTATTTATGGTTGGCTTAGTTAAATTTGTATCTTTTACGGAATTTTTGTGGAACTTTTTTCTTAAAATTGCCATAGAACGTTCAAGTTAGTTTTTGTTTTCGTAAAAGAAAAAATTCAACATTGTTTTTTGAGACAATGGTGAAGTGTATTGAAATAAATGTTTTTAAATACAACAGGTGCTCTGTTAAGCTATTTCGGAGAAAAAAATCAAGTGCCTATCTCACTTACTTCGACCGTTATGACCAAAAATCCCTTACAACACGTGATTAGCGAAAGATCTCGAAAATTTGTAATAACTCGAAAACTAAAAAAAATCGTAGAACATACAAGGGGGTGATTTGGGTTCCCCGAGGGACGCTTCCGATTTTCACTATTTTTTGGGACACCCTGTATAATTGTAGAAAAAAATAAAATGCTGTATTTATTATATATTATAATACTCATTATTTTCCTTTATATCCATTTCCTACGTAAATTTTTTTCGAATGCAATTTCAAATTTAAAAAAAATGATATATTGGTAATATCGGAGTGATATTATCAATACATCGATATGTAAGCCACGAATATCATTAGAGTTGATATATCATGATACTTGCACTTCATGAACAATTCTACGTACGAGCCTCACAGAAATCTGCAGTTTTGGCTCAGAGAAAACCTTAATCATTTTCTGTCTACTAAGTTTTAATAGAAATTTTCCGTACGGGTGTGGGCGGCCATCATCACATTTTCCCTATTTACTTAGAAATGACTTGGAGGACTTAGTGGAAAGCCTGTCGCTTACCACCAGAAATTCGAAGCAACATTTCTTTAAAATATTTTCAACACCCACCCTAATGACAGAGTGGGCTGAAGCGCGCACGTCTGCAGATTTTCTTCTGTGTGAGCGTGGGTTCGAATTTCGTAGAGGTCGCTGCGATTTATCTGGATACCAGTGATTAAGGCAATTCTACTGACGAGAATTGTACTTGCGAAGCCATCGGAAAGTTGCACAGCCAAAAATCGTGGCATGCTTAAAACATTTATCAGGTTTAAATTTTCCAACCTCCTCTTCTCTAACTTCTTTCCGCTTAAGCTATGTTGTGTATCATAGGGTTGTCCTCTGAACTTAGGAAATAAAAAAAATCCATTTATTTTAAACATTAAAAAAACAATAAAAACACGTTATTGTTCTATATTCTTTTGTAAATATTAGTAGAAGGAGGCTGGAGTCAGCCCTACGGCTCAGGAGAGAAACCTATGATGCACACAGCAATTTTAAACGAGTTTATGCAAATAAATTTATTTAATCATATTTGGTACAAACTTACCACCAAGCGTGCAAGAGATTAATTATCATGTGGTTTACCTGAAAAAGAAGATAACAATATAGATATAATCAAAAATTCATACAAGTTTCTAGAAATAATTTTTCAACACTATATTAGTAACATAGTCATATTACGTCTAACAAGAGAAACAAACAGACGGTGCTGCAAAATTGTTCAAAATATGTACTTGATATACTTTCACAATTCCATTTATTTTTAAATCATACTTTTTCATTACTGTGAAAAGTAAGCGAAAGTAGGGCAGATAAACCGCTATCAGATCAGTTTGAAAAATAAAGAAAGTCTCAATTCGCTAGAACCAAATGTAACCTTAAACCTATTGTCATCAATCACGACACCTTAAAGAGTTCGGCAAACCGTGTAATTCAAATCACGGTCAAATCCAGTGCTTCTGTCTGCAAAAGATTTTCTGCAAGAAACTGTTCCAAAGCTACTAAATCTTCATTGCCGGATAAGTCTATGATTGATTACGACAAGGTAAAGTCAGACGTTGCTATCGACGATATAAGTGGTTGTCTACAATGATTTTTTTTATTCGCACGCAAGGGATACTCAGGGAAGTCATCGATGGTTACAATCCACCGATAAATAAACCATCTGTCGATTAACGGTTCTTCAAGAGATCAAACTCATGCCACCTCGGATTAGAACAGCGAAAGGAGCGCGACAACTAATTAATTAAGATCACTTCTCCGATAGCAGCTTCATTGCTTGTCATGAAAGGTCAACATCGATCAGTGAGGTGTTCTGGTATTTTTTTGTGACTTGGTTCGTAAACTAGAGGAAGAACCGATCAGAAATCAATAACGTCTAAAAGCTAGTCAATAGAGAAAAAGCCATAATTCAATAGCGCACTGGTACACCATCGATGGGAGTAAACACAGAAAACTAATGTTTGGCCTGTACGTAATGAAATGTCATGAACACACCTTTTAGTCACGATTTGCTCTTAGCTTTCCTGCCCGGGAATTACCTGAAGCGGATGTGATTTGCTCTTTTTATTCTTTTCTTTAATAAATTGTCTTCATTTAAGTACCTACCACACTGCATGCATATGCATATGCGTCCTGTGGTAGATTTTATGCGACTTAAATAATGAAATTTGCCCAGCCTCGCGATTTTATTAGCGTATAAAATGGCCTACGCAGGCTGCAGATACTGCAATTACCTATAATCGTATTAAAATTGCAAAATAGGCCACTTTTAAAGAAAATTTCCATTTTTGTTGATCGGCTATATAATTTTTTCTAGATAAAAGGATTTCTTCGTTTTCTTTAGAGGATACTCAACTTTAAATGGTTGCATTTGATCATGTAAAATATTGACTAAATTTACATATCTCGGTTTATATTTTTTACAATGCATGTTTTATGGTGAAAGTAATCTTTAAAAAAAACAGGTAATGAAAACCCAATTTCTAATGCTATGCATTGCAATATGAAGATGTGAGACGTTACCATTCTTACCATTGTTGGGGTATCTTAACTATAGATACTTTCCAGTAGTTATCTAGTCATATGCGTCTCAACTTGTTTAAAAAAAACATAATTTCGCTTTCAGTGTATCTTTCTTTTCAAGTGTATCTTGGCCTTCTTACATTTAGGAAAACCAGCGGTGGAGGAAATACTTAATATGGGAGAAAAGCAAATTAATTACTTAAATAGCTGCTACCTGCAGTCGACAGAGAAAATAGAAGATGATATAGTTCGACTGAAGGTGGATTCTCGAAACTTCACTGTTCTACTATATCTTGGCTCGCTGACGAAAGGGTCAAGACTAATCGTTGTGTGGGTATCACGCGTGGGAATAACATTATAAGGAATCAGAACTTAAATTTCGTGGGGAAATGTCCATTAAAGCAGCGATAAAAGAATTCAAGTCTGGGTCAGATATGAACCTTGTATAATGAGCGCTAAGTCATATGGGGTAAAGCATTTCTTGCATCGCCACAGGTTCACTAAGCTCAGGCACTTCATGCAATCTTTTGCAATAGCGAAAATGCAACTAAGATTGTTTGATACCAGAACTCCTATGATGTTCAAGTGAGGAGAGTTTAAAATACTCACCCAATTGACAGGGAGAGGGGTAGGAGTGTTTGTGGATCTTTTGAGTGAAATCAGGGAATTTTGATTTTTGGATTCATTCAACTCGGCGTGATTCGTCTGACCCTGGCGAGGATTTTAGTAATATCGTCGTCAGTGATCCAATCATGCGTGCTCGATTGTTATCAGTGGCATACGCGAAATCAAGGGCACTGTCATCTGCAAAAGTGTGAATTGAGTTGGAATTAAGAGATAAGAGGTCATTAATGAAGATCGGAAAGAAAGTGGGGGACAATACAGAACCTTGTGGTATGCCGGCATTGATGTTGTAAATAGCCGTATTTTTTCATCTGATCCGGATCATTGAAAATTTTGAAATGAATTGACCCCTAAACTGCCTAAAAGCAGATGGTAATTTCAGAGTCTGAAAAATTCATCAAATTGCAATGATTTTGAACCATAGGAAATGTCAAAATAGAAACTAGAAAATATCAAATTCACGTTTTGAACTTTTGAATTATTCAACCTCATCGCAATGATGAATTTTTTCCAAATTTGAAAATCGCCGATTGTTTGCCTGTGTTTAAGAAGTCAACTTACTTCAAAATTTTCAATGATCTGGATCAAATGAAAAACACAGCTAATGTTAGAGATGACACATTCCAAAGGAACATGGATGGAACGGGGGAAAAGAAAACTTCCAATCCAAGTAAGGGGAACAGAGCCGAGACCAAATTCTGGGGATTTGGGTAATAGGGCAAAGTGCTAGAATCTGTCAAAGGATTTCGAGATGTCCAATGCAACCGCTCTTGACTCACTTAAGTTCGAAGTTCCATACTTCGTCTTCGAAGTTTTGTCTGAATTTTGGTTCGACGAAACTCGTCAAATAGTCTTCAATAACTAAACGAGCAGCGCGGTCCAACCTTATCACCTATTATATCCTTGACATGATCCAAAGCTAAATTAAAGAAACTTATTTATTTTGAACTTCTACAGAAATGTTCCTTTATATGCGGATAATTGCTGCACTTGCACTAAGTTCACAGTGAGTGGGACAAAATTTGTAATATTTCAAAAGCTGAAGAAGGCCGTAATAAATTTAAAAAACCATTTTCCCACATTTTACAGTGCAGTGTTCTGTTCCTAATGAACTTTTGAATCGCCTAAAGTAGCTCATTTTTCACATAATGCTACTCGACATGAACATGAAAAGTGAATTATGCCTTTTAGCTTTCCCTCTAACTACGATAATCAACCTATTATCTCTGGACTTTAAACATTAGCGTAACTATAGTTATTTTTGTATGTACGCTTCTTGCAATACAATCAGCGAACATAACTCCTTATGAGCACCTTGACAACCAATGTAGATAAACTGCAGGGAGAAAAGAAAAGAAATTATGTCTTTGGGTGTGCCGCTACCCTTGATGTGGAGTTCAGTGTGCATGTGCAAGGCTCATCCAAAGATACCCTACAGCTAATTAGGAAACAAGAATTTATCGAAGTCTAGCGATATTTGTGAGCATAGCACTAAGAAGATTCTCTTTCGTTATCATTTTCTATTTGACCTAGGGCTATTTTAGTATGTTTTAATTGCGAACAAGTGAACGATTTCATACCAATCTCACTTTCTTGATAACATACCTACCGCAATACTAGTCATAAATAAATGAAGGAAAAATAAAAATATATTTAAACAGAAGCTGAAGTCTAAAACAGTTACTAAAACAATTGCGAACAATAGTCTAGTAAAACAAAAGTTTACCCAGGAACTTCAGATACAGTGGTGTTCAAAAAAATCGGATCACATGGTTGCGAGTTTCGTAGAAACCAATTCTGACCAACTATAATCTGTTAGGTAAAATCCATTAAATATGTCAGGTCAAGGTCTCTTTGTGAAGATCTCTTTGTGAAGAAGATGGCAGTGGAGGCGTCACTCAAGTTGATACTCGTTAAGAACTAAGTATGGGCATAGGAGAACTCTGGAGCACGTAAAAGTGATTAGAGGACTCATGATGCCTAAGGATAGGATCCAGAGAGTCAGGGTAAACGAAAGGTTTCACAAGACTCTTATCACTTCCAGAGAAATGCTGGCTCTGATTCGTGCGTTGGACTAATTACATGAGGGTCAGGTGCTAGGAGCTAAAATCTTAATTGCATTGTCCAGTGCAAGCGGTGCTTAGATGCATGGATCATTCCCAGCAATGGAATGTGTACAAAAGCTCAATGAGTGTGCCTCATAAAATTAAATAACACTTTATTGGATTGAAGGACACAAAGCAGGGGTCGACTATGGAGTTCTAAGGTCCAAGACGATTTTTTGCCATTGGGGTAAGAATGATGAAGGACCTAATCGAAAAGTGGGTGATAAAAGATCACCAAACTCGTTGAGAAAATATCACAACTTGCCGACAGGCTAGCGAGTATCAGATAAGACGACTCCTGGCAGAGGAACAAAAAAGGACCCGAACGCAAAGGTCTGTTTCGAAATCTCTCGAACGATTCTATAATCCCCGAAGGTTCGACATATCCATTAAAAATGTATAGTTAAACTCACCTCCAGCATAAAATCTTAATGGAAGAACAATTCAAGCCAGAACAATATCAGAGGAATTTGCAACCAAAATAATATGCTGTTATCAAAACTAATGTACCCTATCTATCACATAGGGTATAACAAGTCAGAGCAGCACTACAGAAAAAATTCGCAAAATCTAACCAAGGGGTCACCATAACAAAAAATCAGAGGGTTGTCGATCGCTTACAACCCTAAAAATATTTTTTCCGTGATTGTAAAGCTGGTATTACAAGTAATGAAAAATTCCAAAATTTCTACAAATCCATCAATATTTTTCGTGCAATTAAAATTTATTGGACTTGTAACACAAGTGCTTTTATACAAACATCTGTAAAATTTATAATTTCGTACAATAGGCGCCAGGTCTAATTTGTAAGTAGAAAATTTTGACTTGTAGACCTATCTGTATCACAAAATTAAAAATCAACGTTGGCTTGTAAAAAATGGCTTTAGTCTCTTCTGGCTTTGTTAAACTCGTAAATTACTGCACAAGCCTTAGAACTCTTTGTACTTACATATACATATTTCAATAGAATACTTGATTTTATGTATTTTGTAATTTCTTACTGCGAAAAATAGAAAATTGCAAATTAGTAACATTCTCCTGCATTCCAAAGTCCAAACAAAAGAAACATACCCAGACCAAACAATCTTCTTATTTCAGTCCGCAATTAACTACCAATTTAGCAGTCCAAACCTCAAATTATCATTCCTTCCATTGATTTGCCATTGAAGGCGGCACATTAAAGAGAGGAAGCTAGACAAAAATTAAGATTTTTCTGAACATAATAAATGTCACTGACTTCTTACAATAGTTGTGTATTGTTTCGTTCTAAGAAAAAAAAAGCCGTCCAAGCTCAGACTTCATAAGAAACTAAATTGCCTGTGTGCGAACGTCTATTCTTGGACGCGCCATTGTACTTCGAAAGTAAAACTCTTGAGACAATGGCTGGAATCTCTCGATAAGTGAAGAAATCTTTTGTTTGAAGAAGTTATGTGGGATCAGTTGAAAGAGAAAGGAAAAAGACTGTTATAATTGATATGAGTTGTCCCTTTTACCGGCATTTAGGCGTGTGTTGGAATGGCATGCAAATAATCTACAGAATAAATGCTGCTGAAGAATTCGCCAGAAAATGCAAGAATTTTTCAAAGCCACTTAATGCGGCCGTTAATATCGCCGGACTTTTAAAATTGCCTACTTTACCTCAATTATCAGTGGAAATATTGAAGGTAAATTACTAATTTAAAAAATCCCACAATTTTCGAAACAGGTTTTGTCAGTTAAATCTTTCAATAAAAGATTAGCATTTTCAATTAAATGAAACGGGAATGCATGCTTGCACTTCTGATCATTTATACTTCTTAATCGAAGTCAAAGATTTTCGCAACAGGTTTCAATTTCGAAAAAATATGTGAGG
>QYTT01083864.1:0-10853 GCA_006980735.1 Dasypogon diadema
ATGACATCTCTGTGTTAAAATTCACTGATGTTGGAAAGTAGTGCATATAGCATATGGAGCGTTGTGGCCTCGAACTATGGTCAGATTTTTGGAAATGGACTACAGGGTTATAAGTGGTCTTCCTTTTACGCCAAAAGAATTGAAGATAGGATTTTAAATACAGTTGTGGAGAGGAGGGGATGATGAAAAAGTACTATACCCGCCTTGATGAGTGCGAAAGTAGGACTGCAAAATTAGCTCATTCTGTTCAATACTGCGGCGAGTTTGGAGAGTTTAACGATTATCAAGGAGCAATTTTGGATGCAATTTTATTTTTTGAAATCTGAGTTCCATCAAGTGCTCTTTTTCATTTTTTCGAACATTTGAAGTTTGAAATTTTATAACTCGGAATCGGAGAGAAGGGATTGAGGATTTCCTGAAATTCTCAAATGGGCGAAATGAAATGACACTTAAAAAACTTAATAGGGTGTATATAAAAAACGCGATAGAATGTTAAATGAAAGAAGTACGCAAGTACCATTGCTCGCTCGGCAATAACGTTTTGAATATTTTAATCTTTTAAGCAATACTATTAATTTTTTTGTCAATGTGTTACTTAACAGAAAACAGCGAACTTGTGTAAATGGTTTATTTTCGAATGAGTTGTTTATCTTTAAAGTTGTTCCGCAGGGCTCGACACTTGGTCCCATCTTTTTTGCTTGCACATTCATGACTTCTTTATGCAGATGAATTGGTCTTATGGAACATTGGTTACTTGAAAACGGTATTGTATTGAACGCTGATAAATCACTTGAACTACTTGTTCATCAGGTTGACAACCAGGCTTCAGATTTATGTCTCACAATATCCCTTCATCTGATTTTATCACTGGGAGCAAACTGACTGAGTATACTTCAAGATTCAAAAGTTTTCTGTTAATTAAAAGAAGCACTTAAAGATTGCCTTTAGTTTGTACATAAGTGGAAAACCCTCCTTGTTGAATACCTTCTTTATTGTTGGGTATTGATTTCATGTAGATTGGCTTATTTACACCTTGTATCCCGTCTGTTTTCTGGCGCGCGGTTCACTGCCATGTTTTTGAAGGTTATCATATTGTTTGCGTTGTTTGTGTTTTTAATAGGCTCATTCATTTTTGCCAGCTACTTTCCCCTCATTCTATTTACTGCTCAATTTTCGTGTATACAAAACTGAACCATTTTCCCTAATTTTTGTATTTGGTGGGATTCAGATATTGACAAGATGGCTGCAGCTGTAATGCTCTTAGCCCAATAGATTTGCCATCATAAATGTACAGCATGCAATTTTATAAAGCAAAACCCTATTGAATCTTTATCTTGTGAAAAACTCCTACCTACTTAACCCAACACAACACTTCACTCTATACTCCCCATAGAACTTGTCCTTTCATTCCATAGTATGCTCTCTTTTGTGAAGGACTTTTTTCATCAAACGACCAAACGTGTTCAATCATAATCCGAGTATTGGCAAAATAACATCGAGTCCTTACAAGATATGAAGTGGGTCTTGAAAGGGAATGATGAAGTACACCGACAACACTCCACAGAGCACACAACTTAGTGCCTTCATTAAGTCAAATCAAGGGGAAGGTGG
This sequence comes from Dasypogon diadema, assembly GCA_006980735.1. Classification (NCBI taxonomy): domain Eukaryota; kingdom Metazoa; phylum Arthropoda; class Insecta; order Diptera; family Asilidae; genus Dasypogon; species Dasypogon diadema. Next base: position 1,612 of record QYTT01083864.1, read on the forward strand.
AGAACATCAGAAAGCACCGAGTCCTTGAAGTCACTTACTTGGATTTACTAGGAAACTCATAAAACTGCACCGCACCTCTGCCATCATCAACAGCCAGAGTACTGGTAGTAGTGGCAAGAGAAGAGCACGTCAACATGTGACAAGGATAAGTACCGAGAAGGATCTGTGGGGACCCCTTTTCATTCAATATCAACCTCAAGTGCTTGCATACCTGCAGTAGCTCATCATTGAGGCGGGGGAGATCCACAAGGACCCCAACCACCGTCGTCCTTCAGGTGCTTGCATCTGAAAGGCATCATCGGAAGGAGTTTAAAGGGCGGCTCTCGGTAGGAATGAAATTCACCCGCTGGGAGTTTTCCCTTTTTTCTAATTCTGCGCGATACCCTCTCCACGGGTCCGTAAATTTCGTTGACTCATATATTACGCGCTAATGTGTTTTTACTTTGTTTCCGCACTTTTTGTTTTCCTGCTCCTGTTTGCACCGTTATTAACCATTATTTATAGCGGGCGCGGAATAACTTTTTATGCTGTTCACTGCGAATATCTCAGAAGTGTAATTTCCTGTCACCGCGAGATAAGAGATTATTAATTTCGCCCCAGGTACCGCGGAATGAGCCTTTTATTTGTACTGGTCTGAGAAATTGCCGAAAGCATCTGATACAGCAGTTCTGAATAGAGAAATAAATTCGCGCCCCTAGTTTTATGAGATTTGGTGGTGCACCACATCGGGCCGAGTTTTACTTGCAGATGAGTATCTTCTGGTTAGCACGTTCCTGGTTTCCCATCCCTACGGTCGCAATCACCTTATTATCTTCAGTTCCAGGATTAAAGTGCACCCAGGTATTCCATACAAATTTGATATCGAATGAATACACCGTTCCCGAAATTTTCTCTGATTGGGTCGTATTGAAACGCCAAACGCAATCACGGAAAAAGAACAAAACTGAGTACAAATTGGAGAACTGTGTATGTGCCGGAGTTAGTTTGTCATTGGTTCGGGATGGTCCGGTTCCAACTTGCTTATCCTGTGCTTCTATTGAAGGTTTTGTAAACAAAGCAAACTTCAAATGTTACTTGAATCGAGTTTGATTGGTTTAAGGGCAAACAGTGCCGGAAATCTAATTGGGCACACTCAGATTGATGCCGGATGCTGTGATGGAGATGAAATCAATTTTGTGACGAAGCCATCGTAACTTTATTAGCATGGCCCTTGCAACGAGAGTTACTCAGTCCAGGAACCAGGAGTGGTGACAAGGAAATATCTAGAAAATTGTGGGTTGTTTTGTGTAAGCCCTAACTAACTAATTTCATTCGAAAAGGGGAAAAGGTGCTTGATTATTTGCGAAATTGTTTTTCAAGTTTTGTGTGTCCTTTTTCATTTGGTGAAGTTTTTACGTTCAAGCACTTTCATGAAACTTGTACTGGTTTCCTCTTTTAATTTTCTTGTCTTCCGCAATGGAAAGATAATAATAACAACCTGAACTTTAATGCTTCTTTTCATCTTCTTACAAACTCCCATAATATTAGACATGTTGATTTCAATAACGGCATATTACAAGGTTCAGCTTTAGCACCCCTTATGTTCTTTAGAGGATTCCTCAGCTTTATTGTAGGTAGTTACTGGAAACTCAATATAAAAATTATTATTATTGGGAAGTAGACGGTCTATGTACGAAACAGAGTTCATCGGTATATACCACGACTAGCCCTAGCCGGTACTTTGAGTTATCTAAATCTTTAACTATTTGTGGCGTAACTCAGTTTTCAACTTTTGTTTTAAAATAATATCCCCTAGACTTTGACTACGAGTTCAGTATGGCGATGAGGTTCCATTTGAGATTGGTTATCCTTAAAAGAAGTGGCTGATTCCGAAACCCGGACAAGTTATACCAAATATCTCTTTTATTTTAGAGAGAATATTTCGATATTTCAAGATGAAAATCAATACTATTGCAGTTATTGATGTAGCATGTCATTGATGATAATGGATGATGATTGCCATACTACCACGGAAGAAGCCTTGACATCGAAGAGCAAGAGACTGCATGCAATTGACGACGAAAATAATTATTAGCTAGGAAAAGCAAATCCACATGTCGATTTCATCTCTAAAGTTGTTCGAAACGACATATCAACAAATTTTCAATTGCATCCACTACAAAGGCTGCTGCTGATGTTGCGGTTTATCATACCCAAGACGTTCTTCATTTCAAAACTACTGCTGCGTTTTTTTTTTCACGAATGCAACAGATCCTTTATTCGGGTTGGTCACGATTTATGTTTATAGATGTAAAGATCTTCCAAGGTATGACTCCTACTCCACCGTCCCTCATTAAAATGAGATTTCATAATTCGTTTCTAATCTGAATACTGCGAAGATGGAACCGAGCATATGCCTCCTGAGAATAATGAAGAAAAATACTAAATAGAAGATAAAAAACAAAAACCCCTTCGGGTACACGGAGTAGCGCTTTTTGAGTTTCTCTTTCTTTAACATAATCTAATCGCAAAAATGTAAACAACCCGAAACGGAGCACAGACTACTTTCCCTTTCATCTCAGGAATCAATTCCTCTAAAGCAAAGCAATGTAAACTTTTGAGAAAAAACCAAATCGCCACATTTTCTGATGCTTCAAAAAAAAAAAAAATTCAACTCTTTCTATGTACAAAATTCCCCACTACCCAGTCAGAGACATAAAACAACAACAACAACAACTACCGGCAGACTTCATTAAATAAATGGATCCAGAATAGCTTTAAGAAGATCACAAAGTCATCAGAGGATGGATGAGCCCCAAAATAAATAGAGTTTCAACTTTTTACCAGAATAATTCGAGGAATCTCAAAAAGTACAAACGACGGGGATATGGGTGTATGGGCAGGACTCGAGGCGGAGGAGTAGCTTACAAAGAGGGAATAAATCGAAAAAAAGCTGTCTTTCAAAGACATTTGAATGAAGTTTCCTTTGCTCAAACTTTCTTAGATTCTTTCTGGCTTATTTTCAGGAAAAAGTTAACTAAGGACCTCATTTGGATTCAGCCTTTGCCTCTTAGCTGGCTGGGTCCTCTTTTAGCACGTTTTACCTCAGCAAATATTTTATTAACTCTCTGTGTTCATATGACTTGGAAGTTGTTCCGTAAATCAAATTTTAGTCAAAACGTGCGATTCAACTTTGAAGGACGAGTGGATGGAGTTTGGAATTATCAAGGAGTTAACTAGGAGTTTGGTGATGTGGGATCCATTGGGGATTTTTATTCGTACTTCACTTCTTTAGTAGTTGGTTGCAAAGGAAGAAATTGAACAAATTCTATATTGGACGGCTATTCGAGATTGAAATTTGATTACCATCACTTGGGGATAGTCTTTGGCAGTAAAAGTTACTCGATGTTTACCAGTAGCAATGGTGATGTCAGTTTAAGGCCTGGACTTTGATTCTGAAAAGCAATTTTTTGTTGTATCATAAAATATTTCGTTGATTCTACTTAACATTGGAAATGGAGCTGCAGCGATTCTTTGGATAAACGGCTGTGCACAGTTAAAATCCGTTTAAGGCTTAGGCTCTTACAAAGTTGCCAAATTGAAAGGACCAAAAGGGATTGGTGATATTTTTTAAAGTTACTTAAGTGGCTATGGATTTTTTCTGGTGTTCCTAAACCTACCTGCTCCTTGCGCGGAAGGTAGCCGTTCAAACGAAACGATCAGTTGAATATGTCGCTTGCTCATTTAGAGGGACTTAAATGCAAGGCGGCTGCGGGTATGTAATCTCGTGCTTTAGTGTGTATTTTGGGAACTCCGGGCTACCAAGCGTTTTGGACGATATTTTCATAGCTTTTGGAAGCCGCGCTTTCGGTTAGAATCAAAGCTATCCAAAATTGCTCCTTCGAAGGCTACCGCCTTGTCATGACGAAAGAAGTCAGTATTAATAGATGATCTCTGGAACCATGTCGACGGAATTCATAGGGATGGGATCCTGGCAGGTTTTACCATATTAAACGGGTCCACGTTAAGAAAGTGAAGTTAAGAGTAGCCAGTATAGTTCCGAGGTTATTGGAATACTTTTGTTGAAAGCTGTGCCAAGTATGGAAGGCTACGGGAAAAATCAGTCGTAACGTGCTCCTGTAATCGACCGACCATCGACCGACCGGACAATGGCCCTTAGTAAGTTCACAATGTCAAGATGGACTTATATTTTTCCGGACTTATCCGTGGGACTACAAATGGAGGAATACAAAAATGAAATGTTTTTACGTTGGCAATAAGAAAGGGAATAGGCTGCCAGACATGGATGATTAAGAAAGTTACCGATGAGTATTTTGTCAGAGTATCTATGACTCCTTACCATTATCAACTACGAAAAAATAGCATAAAGTGCGAGTTTCTTGTAACAAAACAATTAAATTTACTTAAATCTGGGTTCACATCTGGAATTATTACGCATGGCCACCTGCCATTATTGCGGCATTAATTGATGGAACCAACGACACGTTAATTACTCAAACTGTACAGAAAGACGTTATTACTCAAAACGACCCGGACCTGCATGAATACATCGCAAACCCATACAATTTGCGTGCATAAACGAATTACCGAACACATGCCAGGATTTCAGAGTTCGTTTATCAAAAGTCAATTAAGGAGTAACTCACACGTGCCAACGTCCGTCTAATTAAATCACCCCTTTGACTCTGATTTCTTGCACATGACCGACTATCACATCGGTGGAGTTGTATCTGGTTGAATTGATGAGGGGGGGGGGCGCCACCTTTAGCACATCAGTGCAACTGAAATAAATCATAACTGCCTGGTGAATTCAGTTTCATCGGGTCAGACCTTTCATATTTTTGCACGCCACATGGACTGGACTGAATCGGGAGTGAGTGGGGTGACCTCGAAGTCTGGATAAGTTCTTAAACAAAAGCTCACCCCCATCCACGCGGACTGTAAGAATACTCGGAACAAAAGTACACACGTATCGAGTACAGCGAGACTATCTCCATTGGAATCCTGGCTCGATTCATCACGAAACTGCTTCGCCAGCAACAGCTCATTTCCTTGGTAAGTAGCCAGCCCGTTGTAGTGGATCAAGGCGAGATGATGTTTGCTGCTTGCATTACACGAAGCACATTGTGTCAAGGGCTTGGGTAGGGAATCAACAAGTCCGACGGGATAAAAACGGATAATGGTTCATGTCTGGATGCTTAGCCAATTCGGGATGATATTTTTATTAACAAATTGCTCCGGCTCCAGAAGCCGTTCGTTGTCATGAGAAGTGCCAAAATCATTTTGCAGCTGAAAGGATGTGCCACCTCAGATCCTTGTGAGGGATTTTTCAATTCTTTCGAATTCGACGGATATACGAGAGCGACCAATGAGGTTATTTCTGGACGGAATTCTGGTGATTGCGATTTGAAATTGTCAAGCGTGAAAGACATGGACTTTTTAATTGGGAAAAATTCCATTACTTGATGAGAATTTCTAGTTGGTTACCCTCTTTTCCCTCGACAGTTGCATTCACATCGTCGAGCGTGTCCTTCCAACTAATTGGTAAAGACAGTGTTTTAATTTGAGTGAAATGTGAACTTTTTGAGGATTTTGTGTGCAGTGCACATCAAAAATTCTTTAATAAATCGATAACATCCACTTTAGGACCATCCGATGATTCCTCCTCTTAACTCTGGATTTCGTATCTTGATCCAATTTTGGCACACTCCACCGAAATTTTTCATCCATGCGACGAGTGCTAATAAGGGCCCACCATCATGCATCCATGTCCGTTTAAGGATGAAATTATTGAATCCGGCGGGATGTTACAGGGGTGACTGTACAGCCCAAGAATCACCGATACAAAGCAACTTGTGCAAGTTTTCCTTCCCTGAAAAGAAAAAAAAGGGACGAAGGCGGACAAGGAGGAAAAAAAAACGGAAAAAGTTGGATGGTGGTGGCAACAGCTTTCTGTAAGATGAAAGTAAGAAGACTAATTTGCTGACCTAAAGAGGATATTGACTTGGTCGAAGGGACCCTAATTAAGACATCGTTAAGGCTATTACAAGGAGAGCTGTTGTGGGTAGAATGAATAAAAGCGGGTGCCTGCATAATGGATCGTAGCTATTAATGTAAAAGGATACTGGTGGCGAACCTAATGACTCCGGAGCAAGGAAACTCTTTCTTTAGATCGTAACAACCACCATTCAATCGAAAGATGGATGGAGGGAATTTAGGCTCAAATCACTCTGCTTAATCACTGAATGCTACATGAATGGAATGTTTGCAGAATTTTAATTCTCTGGCTATTAATTACAGTTGCACGAGGATTGCTTCAATGTATTACGTGTTATGCGATGTAATCATGTGTTTATGGGGACTCTGCAATCAGGACAGCATGATGACTGGGCGAATTTTGTGTCCCAGAAGCATAATTGTGGTATTCTGGAATGTGAAGATTACAACTGCCAGTTTTTATTGGATTTGTGTAGAAACTCTAAAGGCTCCAGCCATATAGCGGGGATAGAAAAATAAGTCAACAATAAAAACCTTGTCTTAAAGGGTTTTTTTTCAGGTGTTCTCTACTTTCCTGATAGACAACCCAAACTCTTTTAAAACTATTTCATTTGAACCAGTGTCAGATGTGATATACGTATATAAGTTTTTGTCCCTTGACTCATTTGACGTGTTTGGGCTCTTTAGGAGTATTATGTGTACTGAACAACTTTTTTTTATAAGACGGTTGGGGATAGAGACTTCGAGCACCTCCAATCACCTCGTCCATCCACATCATGTAACCTATGATTCTTTTAGGCACTAAACTAGAAATATTAGTGGAAGAGTGAATCACAGTGACAGAGTTTGTGTGGTTCCTTAGAGAGCATCGACCTTATAGTAGACCTCTTAAAATTTTTAGCTCCGATTTATTGAGCATAAAGAGATTCTGTCTTCATTTTCGTGAGTAGTTCCTTTTTTCTCATTACTATTATTATTATATTGTCATTCAGGGACAGTTCGTTAGGTATGCATTTGCGGTTCCTTTCTAGATTAGGAGTAATGAAGGGTTTCACAACAGCTTTAATATCCGCCTGGCTGTTCGGCTGGGTCGAATGAATCTGGCGTATAACCAGACCACCAATACTCCTCAATTTTTACCAATTTTCGACAGGTCGATGAGGCCATGTAGACCTTTTTCGCACTTTCCTCCAAGTGTGGTTTCCAGCTTAACTTGTTATCCAGAATAAAGTCCACGTATCTGACCAGCTCATCTAGTTCTCTAGATGACAGGACAATCGGAGGCATCTTTCTTTTCTTAGTGGTAGAGACAAGGTTCAATTCAATTCAATTCAATTTCAAACGACCCCGTTCGGAGAACGACATAATACACAGAGCCATACATATATCGGGTCTCCGTGAGCAAACGCACAAAATCGTTCATCACGAATACCCGTTGAAGTCGAGACAGAATACCACCGTGGGGGTTCCCCTGATCACTGCCTCTTTCTGCATTCATCGCCGAGATCCGCATGATCGTGCTGTTGGTAAGAATGTGCGAAAAAGAATCTTCCATGTAGTACGATATACACAGAAGTTTGCGAGAGTGAGTCTCTTGGTATCGAAAACCTGACTTTCTGGCTCCTGCGTTTTCAATAGAAACGTGGTTAAACTGATTGATCAATATTACTTGGCAGCTTTTTAGTCCATTCTGCCAGCTTTAGGTATGGAAACCTGTTACCATAATTTCGTGGTGCATCCCAGCGAGGGACGTCCCCTGCACAAAGTCGCAAGTTTGTTATAGGAAAACAAAATAAAGACCGTCTCTACCTGGTGAAATAAATGGTTTGAATGAATCCATGATCTATTTAACCTTGGCAATAGTTATAAAATCCTCAGAACCTTCGCCATATTCAACTGCAGTTTGAATGCAGTTTGACGTAGCGGTTGAGGTTGCGATACATAGTAAAGAAGGAATTTAGGAAGTGTTCCTCCATTAGAATCTCTAAGGATTCCTCAATCGATTTAGCCCACTCCTCGCTCTTATTAAACAGTAGTTCCTGGTGAAGTGAACTTTTCTAGACTATATACCTCGCTAACTTTCTCAACATTACCGCAGAAAAATCTCCAAGTTTGTTTTTTCGAACTCTTAATTTTCTTTCATAATAAGTTTTTCTCAACCATGAGCGTTCTTCAGTCCCCGTAGTTGGTAGCCTCACCCTAGTAAATTGTCATCTATAGCATTTTTCCTTATAAGTTCTAGTTTTCTATGCCAAACTCTATAAACCATGCACAAATTTCGCGTCATCTTTCCAGATCTCCGTCTTGTAGTCCTTGGAAGGACAAATGATGGTACGGTGTAATCCGTTGCTATGCAGACTTTACCTTTGATCTTGCTATACGTGTAACGCTATCTTGAGAGTCCTCCCTGAAAATAAGAAAAATCTACTATTGCACATTTACAGAGAATCTCCTGATGATGCATCTCCCTTTCTTCTTGTGTTATATTAATTCCAGGTTTAATGTGACCGACAAATACCAGCGTTGTCTTGATGAAAGAACACATTTCGTCTTAAAAGCAAAGATGATCGTTTTTCCTGTAGCTCTGACTTAAGCCTCTCAAGCTGTTCGCAGTAGATCTTCCTCGCCATCGTCTAGTTTGGGTTTATGGGCTTATAGTGGCTAGACTCTTCATATTCCACCAAATACAGAGCATCACCTTGCGTGAGGGGGGGGGGGGTGCTTTCTTTGCTTAACCACTGTCTTCTGCGCCTGACATTTTTGTAGAGGATTCACTTTTCGTTACTAGTCACTATTCGATCCAAAAACGGTTCATTCCTGAGACTCCACACCCTGTGTGTGATTGGACTCCAAAAGTTCGTGAGGAATCAATTGACCAAATCCTAGCTTCTTCGCTAGCTTAAAAGTTATGATGGGATGTTGTTTCATCAAGCTCTACAGATCTTCAAGGACGAGGCTGATCTTGTAGGCTGTAGTTTCCGAATCGTAATTTTTGGAACCACCTTTGAAACTGACTTACGTTTATTGTGCCTTCTCCATACATTGACCTGGTTGTCTTGGAGAAGCGACGTAAAGCTGTCGATATGGTTTTTATCCACCAGCTCCTGAATTCTAACATTGACTGTTTGAAGCTCCGGGACATGGTGCCTTTTAGGGTTAATAGCCGCAATTTCAGGGGTGTTCCGCTTTCCATTATTAACTTTTGGTAAGCATGAATCTATTAACCTCTATTAACCATTCGACTG
>QYTT01083864.1:17023-44333 GCA_006980735.1 Dasypogon diadema
TTTTTTCCGGTGCTATTTCTTCGAGCCTTGCACCCTTTGGGAGCTGATGGTATTTCTGGGATTCTGGGAATTGTGAAGGAGTGAAAGGAGTATCGGAATTGTATAGGCATTTCCAGGAAACGTGTCGGGTGCATTGCACTTACCGTAGTGATGGTGTACACTTGCTTGTTCCGGTGCTAAATCTAGTGCCCTTTTAAACCACAGCTCAGCTTCGGAAGCTCTGCTGCTCTGTTGATAGACAATGAAAAATTGTGAGATATTTTCCGACAATTTAGAAGATTTTTAAGGATTTTGGAAGAATGTGGAGATAAATTTATGAGGATTAATTACTTTTATGGTATTCGAATAAAGTTGGCCCCCATGACCTCACAGTGAATATCTAACAAAGTATTTTAAGGAAATACTGAGATCTGGACAACTGTACAAGAAAGAGGATCGTATTGGAGGGAACGGGATCTATTGCTAAACAACTCCAACATTGATTATCACTAACAGTAAGGGTAAAACTAACCATCTGCAATGGGTTAGATGTCAAGCCATACTTGATTCTGGGCGACGAAATAATTTAACTTAAGAAAAGCCAGTCCAAAAGTACTATTCCAACCCAGTTTGCTTCCCATTTCAAAAACATAACCAAAATAAAAATTTCGTAATTTTCTAATTAAGGTTAGTACCAAAACCGATGCATCCACAAAATGGCAAAAATCTTAAAGCAATACTCACATTTTTCGCTAAAGTTATCCCATAAGATAAGTGTGCCGCAACAAGATCTGGCTGCAGGTCCAAAGCTGCCCTATGATATTTTTCCGCCTCATCCCACTGCTGTAATCGACCGCAAATGTCTCCGAGGCGATTGTAGAGGACCTCCCGTTGATAATTCGTCGATATTGAGTGCAAAGCTTCTCTATAAACAGCTAAAGCTCGTTGGAGTTTCCCTTGGTCCGCGTACAGGCTCCCCAACTGGAGATATGATGACATCCGAGCATTCTCGTGCGCCGTCCTGTCGCGAACCCCCGTCCCATCCACTTTGGTGCCCTCCTTGAGAACGCTTGCCGCCTCCTGGCATCTACCTAGTGCTATCAGGCTTGTCCCTAAATTAAGATAGGCAACTGTAAAACAAAAGTGATTTTAATTAAAACTTTTCTCGTCTGTGAGAGATCGTGTGGCTTCCCGAATTACCTGCTAAATTGGGACGAAACTGTATCGCCCGTTGAAAGTTTTCGACAGCACTTTTGAAATGTCGTTGATTTTGATATAGGATTCCTCTGCAATTATAAGAAAAAAAAAGGGTTCGTGTCATTGTCCGGCAGACCTCATTGGTTTACGGGGGTAATCAGGAGCGTGTGCATGAACGGAAGTGTCCCTCTGCCGCTCACACGCTTGTTCGTCCAGTGTTCACTGTTCAAGACGGAAAGTCCTTGGGCGACTGAGCCTGAGGGCAGGAGTGAAGGGATTGTTTGACGATGAAAAACCTCTGCACACCAGGTGGGAATACTTAAAGTCTTTTTAAGGGAGATTTACCCCCTAGACACATTCGCCCTCAATTTCTCCAGACTTTTGCACTGCTTCACCATTATTCACTCCAGTGATTTCTACCCCCTGATAACGGGGATGAGATAAATATCTTGTAAATCAGAGTGGAAGGATTTAGCCCTATAAATTTTTCGCTGAGTACCTCTGTAGGCCAAATTCCTTGGAATCAAAGAAGTTTTCACAGAACAATGAAAAATTGGCGGGATTTAAGGATTTTTGTTTATGCCTCTCCTCCAGGAGTGTACTACTTTAAAACAATTGCTCTGGAATTTCTGGATTTCGAGATATCTTCAGCCCGAGGCAAACTTGCTAAGTACATCCAGAAAACAAAAACGGAATGATGCCGAAATAATTGAAAAGTTTTCCTTCAACTCCAGTCCCATTATTGCCCGCTTTTCTGCTTTGAATGTGTGGACGTGGAGGTCAAATTGGTGCTAGGATTTCGCCTTTTGAAGTCTTTTGGGCAGTGATTCTGTTGTGGATTTAATGGTAGCATAAATAACAAGGACCAGAGAAGATTGTTCTTGGTAGCCGCTCCCTGTCATAGACTGCTATAAGTAGAGCAACGTGGAGAGCAAAAAGATTTGCGCAAATTGACTCTAACGAGATTACTTATCGTCGTTGACAAGAGGGTTTATAAAAGAAGACGGTTTCTACTGAAGTCGTTATTTGAAAAAAGCTTATTAGTAACTCAGTTTGAGCTGCCTGAATTCTAAGCTTAACCTGATGGAGGGTTGATTTGTTTTGAGGCTTATGAACTGGGAATTACCTTGAAAAGAGAACGACGTGGGTCGATACTTAAAACTTGACTCCTCTGCACATAAAATATAGCTTAGAATCGCATAGACCAGCAACAAGACACTTAAAAATGGAAATTGCTTTTAAGTGAGTTATTAGCAGTTTCTGACACAGATAAGATTGGAGTACTAACAGTTTCGAGTCTATTGAGGTGAATTTTATTTTTAACAGTATTCAAGGTTCCCAGATTTATTATATATAATTGGATAGTGAAAGTTCTTCCTCGCATCTACGCGTGGGGGTGATTTTGGGTGTTTATCTGAAAACGGTGCTGTTAATAGCCCACCTTAAAAAATTCAAGTAAATAATAGTTTCATTTGTTTGCGCATAAAAAAATAAAAGCAGTAATTATAAATGACAAAAATGATAAATAAATCTAAACAGAACAGAATTTCTACAACTTTATAAAATCTACTTTTCAACTTTGGCGCGTTATTTAAGCTGAAAGTGAAGTAAACAACACACGATGTAAATGAAAAAAAGAGACAAATTTTTCAGGTATTACGAAGTTTTAAATAAATGTGTTCCAATCCTTAATTACTTCAGATTTTATGCAGTTTTGGATAACGTGAATTTGCACTATTGCTTGATCATCACTACAGAGTATTGCGATCTGTTACGGCCTTTAGTAGTCGTAAAGTAATCCTTCGAGCCGGATTAAATTAGTGATCTATGGTCGATCTTTGAAGCATCGTAGCCATACTTATGACTGCTATTTGTGGAACCAGTGATTTTGAATACGTTTTCTTTAGCTTAAAATATGCAATGTATAATAATTCCTTTTTATTTCCAATAGCTTTAACATGGTCCTTCGAACCGGATTAAACCAGTGACTTATGTATTGATGGTTGAAGGATTTTAGCTATCTTAAATACTACTATTTGTGTAATCAGTGATTTTTACCACATTTTCAGCAGTTTATGACACACAACTTAATTTTTTACGTTAAAATCTTTGTTTCCTATGTTGCCGAATACCATTGAGGTCTTACTTCAAAACAAACCTAGAGTATTATACTGTCGTTTATATTGAGTGTAGGACGAACCCCTCTCAGATTCGTATCGTAATAAAATCGAAAGCTATATCATCATGTCTATTACCTATTGGTGCCGGCGCATACCTTCAAATGTCGTGTAGTTCTTCATGGCATTTTTTCTACATCCATCTTTTGGGGAGGTTGTCAGAAACTTTGTTTTTTGTTCGGGGATCTCCATTATCCAGTTTATCAACTGGAATTATTTCTCAAATGTTACGAGTATTTTTGGGATCTGCCTCTAATTCTTGGCATGAGTAAATAATTTTGACTTGATGACTTAAAATCCAATTATTCGCAGTTTGATGTAACTTACACTGCTTTCCTTCCTGCTCTATTTAAACAAATTTCAATTTCGATCTGATCTACCAGCAAAGTATTTGGTTTGCATGTTCTTTAGTAGACTAGATCGTAGGCATTTCTATGGTTGATGAACTAATTGATTGATCGGGGTGTTTAGAAACCGATTAGCTAACGTTTCACTACCAGTTTTGCACTATGTTGCTCATTTTGGTGGAGTTCTTTCTTTGCAAATAGGTTCAATATTGGGCCCCTTTATTTTTATCGTCTATGTGAATGATATAGTATTCGTTCATATTGCTCTATTGTTATGTATAATGATGGTACCCAGCTAAATTTGTAAACCTATTTAGATAATATCGCTCGTAATATTTCAAAATTTAACAAACATCTGGATCGTATAAATGCATAGTCAGTAAAGAATAATATTTTGCTAGCTCCCAAGAAAATACACAGTATAATCCATTTTAATCAAATCATTGACATATAAGAGGTGTGTACCTCAAGGTTACATCCTTGGTCCGGTGCTCTTTTCTTTATATATACATAAATGATGCTAACAAATTGTAAATCACACATTTACGCTGATGATGGTCAATTATATATGTCTGGTCTATGTGTCAATCTGGATGAATTGGTTATAAACATTCAACTCTCTGTGATCTCCAAATGGACTGATGAAAGTGGTCTAATTATTCATTTCATTACAGAAAGTGTTTTTTCCTTTTTAATCTCATTACATTGGAGAAGCCAGATTATATCACTGTCCTCGCGTAATAAAATTACTGCTCTCTTCATCTCCATTTCATTAATCTTGTATTACTATTAAAGGAGTCATTTTCTGATATTTCTCTTCTAAGAAAGTGAACCACAAGATGTAGCTTATGTATCTTTCTAGCAAATTATATAAAGGATTTGTACAGGTTTTAAGTGAATTGAGTTAGACTCTTAATGCATCAAAGAAGTCTTATAACTCCTGACTTTTGCTGTTTTGAAAAGTTAGTTTATAGCGCTTCTAGATGGTAGTATTAACCTTCCATTTACTTCCATGGGCCTTGAAGACCTGATTCAATGATAATCCTTTTTTCAGTTACATTCTACAACTGTACAGAAATTAACTAATTACTAATCGGATGTGTTTAGAACATGATAATACTCGGCCACACAGAAGGTAAGTAATGACCCAAACATTAGATAAGACATGAGACCTTTTTAAAAGATTATCAAGATATTATGTATGAAATATTAGAAGTGCTGCAGAAATTTTTAATAAAATTGTTATCTCTCTGGCTATAACAGCATTCCAAAACTCATTATACCACCTTATCAAACTATTTTCGGTGGTGGCCGTAGGTACGTTCGTTTTGCAAAAATCCCCCCTTAAACATTAAAAATTCCTCCTATTAAAAGTTCACTGCCACCTAAACTTATTAAACACGTCTTTACCGTGAATCCCTTATTAAACTCAAAAGCGCTGCCTGAACTTGTGCCAAAATTTGATTATCCGGTTGGTTTGGTTGTTGGATCACGCAAAATACACAATAACTTCGGTGTGTATACTATAAAGTGCCCATAAAGTGACTTGAAAGAGCCTTGAAGATCAAGAGGACATCGTTATATTCGTGCCAGCTGAAAGCGAGATTTTAATACGATTTTGTTGGAATTCTTGCCAGAATTTGTGTAATAAATTTCAATTTGTTTCGATCTCTGTTTCTGTTTCGGCCGTCGAATTGTCCTTGGTATTGGTCCCAGGTGTCTTTCCTTCGAAATATACCATCTGTGGAACCGGAGGGGGAGAACATTTGATGAATTCCTGTACCTTCTGTTCTCATTAAAAAAACAATAAAGCGAAAAGAGGCAGAAAAAATGAGGACAACTTGATTTATTTCCGTAGGGGATGGTGAACTGGAGCAAAGTCACCCTCCCAGAGGTGACCTACATCGCTTAAGATGTCCGCTACAATAGCTTAAAGCAGAGATCATCCCACCAGACGACAGATAAAGTACCTCAGGCATGGTTTGTCCTTTTAAGTGGTTGCAAATCTATTCACTACCATCTAGGACATCTAGGAACACTGGTCCGTGAAAACTAATTCGCTGGAATGACGCAACTCGAGTTCGTTTTATCACTCCCACCCCCCACCTCATACCCAATTGACGTTCGTTTGAGGGGTGCATATACAGTACTCTCGTGCAGTGATATCATATCAGAGAAATTGTCCTTAGAAGTGGGAAGGATTGATGGTGATTCCGGTGAACAAGAATGGGGATCCGGACAGATAAGACAGCATTGATTCGGTTTTCCGACGTCTTTTCTACTTTTATTGCTTCAGGGGTAAAAAAAAATGGAGCACAAGGTCCTGGGATTACGTTTGCACTGCCAGACAATTCCATGCATGTTAAAGAGTACTGCCTTCGCTGTTGGCTACCGAATCCACGCTGACTACATGGCAACGTTCGGGAAAAAGAAAACCTGACATGCATTTTGATTAATATAAAGCTCAGTGGTCCGTATGCCCAAACCATTGTTCCAAAGCCCTGTAGTTGTCCCATATTTGCAGATTTAACGCCCTATCTTCTCATGCAACGGGGATTTATTCGATTTCCGAGGGAAAATTTCGCCGGCTATTCTAAAGTGGTGCAAATATATGTAAATACAGAGAGGCAGTCGCGAGTGCCGGGTAACTAGAAGGGATTTCGAATTTAAAGGGTTGAAAAGGTTTTATTCCGAACTGCCCATTCATTTTGGACTGTTCTATTGCACATGAATTTATGTGAACCATCTAAACACAGTGCGTGGAAAGCCGGAATTGCTTGTGAACTATGGTATTTGCTGCAACAATAACTGGTTTCATCATAGATAGAAAGGAAGTGACCATGATTTGTTTCAGGAGTCCTACAGCTGTTGTGAAATTTTCAATATGGAAATTTCCGTTCTGAAGGTTTTGTTTCAATGAAAAAGCAAATGCGGAAGTGGAAAATATGGTGGAGTGGTTAAATGGAATCGTAGAGAGTTTTTCGGTTTCTCAGTTAACTTCTTATTTAACTGGGATGGATCATCTGCAAAGCTTTTCTGTATATATTATGTTGGGAAGGAAACCTTTATCTTTGTCCTTGACTTGAACCACTTTACAAAAAATCCTTGATTAACGTTCAACGGGCTAGAAATTGAAGTAGACATTGGGATCTCGTTGGATCAGCGAAGCATAAGCAAGATATTCATAGATAACAAATTCGTGGTTCGTTTTAATTCCCATAGGTTAGGACCTTGATTGGTAAATCAATTATTGGTTGTAGTCAGAGAAGAGTAGCATTTGAGCCCTTTTTTAGCTTTCCTAACTAGCTATAAAACGATCAATTGATTTTGAATCCACAGTACAGAAAGTCTCATTGGATTATTCAGCCACAAGAAAACTACATTCTTGTCAATCTGGGATTAGGATATCAGCGCTACGTAGAAAATTTTAAGGGAATTAGGGCGATTGAGAAATTCCAACCAAAATATTGGAAGTAATATAAAAATGTTGGCATGAGATTTTGCCGTACAACAACCAAGTGGTTTCGCAAGCACAATTCCCGTCAATCAAATAGCCTCAACCACTGGAACTCAGATAAATTCCTATGTCCTTTGCAGGAATTGAAGCCGCACCCACAGACGAGAAAACCTGTAGGCATGTCCCTCAGCCCGCTCGATCGCTGGCGTGGATATAAAATAATGTGCGTAGCATGTTTTTAGTAAAAATTGCTACTGCAATATCAGTACCAAAGATTAATACTATTCACGTGGCACTATTAACATAGGTACAAAAATTGATTAAAGTTTAATAAAGTTGAGTAAAGTGAGCCACATTTCATTGCCGAATTCGTGTTAATCTAAGAAAATTCCGCGAATTTTTAATGACCCTTCTTCAATACATTTCAAAAGTAAATAAAAGAAAAATTATAAAATTTGTTTACTTACAAATTAAAGTGTACATCTGCCATATTAGGTCGATGCTTAAGAGCGGCTAGAAGGGCATCTCTCGCTTCAATATATCTACCCTGCGAGCTAAGGACACTTCCTAAATTTCCAAGTGCTGCAAATTCGGAAAGAAAACAAAACGACCAAAGTAAAAGTTATCGTCTTCTCTAAATAAAATTCTCATGACATTACCTTTGGGTGGATTAACCCCGATTGCACTCCGATACAGACTCTCCTCGTCCCTCCAGTCCAGATTCCTCTTCCACGTTCTAGCACTTAACATACTTAACACTAAGCTCATGCAGAGTATGACTGCGATTCGCTTCCTTGGATTTCGCAGCGGTTCAATTAGTTTACTAACGCCGAAACCGACGAGTAAGCAGTAACCAACGCTCGGTAAGTAGAGCAAGCGTTCAGCAACAACAAATCCAACGTAAAAAAATAAATTCGTTGCTGGGAGGAATGGAAGCGTTAGGAATGCCATCGACATTATCAGGACGATACAGTTGGCCGTCCTCGCTGACAGACTATTCTGGATACTACTGCAACAACTACTACTATTTACAGGACTCGAACTGCTACTGTCACTCGAACATCCGTCTGTCCGGGTTGTTAAGGCGGTTGCAGTCCTGGGTCTGGTGTGCCCCTGCAGAAGAACAAACGCTGGAGGCGAGTACGATCTGAGCCAGTGGTACTTCTTCTCAAGGAGATGGCACCCGCACTCGGTGTATGGACCGGGCACGTTGTTATTATTAATTGCTCTGCAGGAGCTGGTGTGTCTTATCATCAGTTCTTGTTTACATATCCGGCAGACACACTCGCTCTTGACCAAAGACGCTGGTGTCGGGGCTGATGCAGCCTCTAGCGGCGGTGCCCCAGTTTGATTCATTATCGGGAGCTTCTTCTTTGTCCTAGATTTTCTCTGTTGTGCGGCCCGGGGGAAGTTTGATTGCTGATGTGTGTACAACACCCGCAAACTCTGCCACAAAACCATGGCTACAACTGTGTAAAAACTAAAGCTGAGCAAGTTCCTGGTGTCGTAGATGGACGTTATCCTTGGAATGGCGTCCATGCCCCAGTCGAAACTCAGTACAGACGGGCACAGGAGGAGCCTGAAATTGAATGCCGGAAGATACAGAAACGTCAGGAACCTCGTCCATGCCGAGCTGGTTTTTGCAATCGGATTATCAGCTGTTGAAAAGCTCCCTGCCGGTCGAGGCACCGATAACCTAATGTACACCGTGGTAATGAGAGCTGCCGTAATGATGCCGAGCGTCCGATATCGATTCTGCAAAAACAGAAATCCCAAGAGGTCGGTTAGCTAGTGAACAAACGGAGTGTGGACGGACGGACGAACCTTATCAGTGAATCCGCATAATCCCCTTATAATATCAAAAATCGCACAGGCCACCAAGGCCGTGACCGCTGTTTCCTTGAACAGGAGGGCACACAGAGACAAAATAATGGCCAGGCTTAGGGCTAGCCATTGTCTGCTGTCGTTCCTCTCCCGCCAGGCGATGTGCTTTATGAATGTGAGATAAGTGAGGAGATAAAATATGCAGGCAGCCAAATCCGCCCGGCCCACAATCCCGGCAACGGCTTCCGTATGAATGGGATGTGCTGCGAAGAGGGCACCGGTCGCCAGGATGCCCCACACCGACGACAGAAAATGGCGGGCCAGTTTTACCACCAGGCCCGTTGCAAGGCAATGCATTAGGTTGTTAATTAAGTGATATCCCCAGGGGGTGTAGCCACCTATCAAGTAGTTCACCTTAAAGCTGAGGACGCACAGGGGCCGATATGAGCCATGCGAACCAGAGTCTGTAAGTGGTGTACCCCAGTAATCGTTCTGGAACGCCTGCAGCCATGGTGTTGTTCCGGATACGTCGGTGTTACCCAGAATAGCTCGCCTGGAAAGAAAACACATAAAACCTAATTAGATTTATTTACTGGGGACGGGATTTAATTTGATATTTGCGTCAAATGGGGACTGAACTGAACGGGACTGTGACTTGTGTAATAACATGGTAAAATCGTGGAACAATGACGTTGGGATGGGGTGGTTCGATGTGTTCTGGAAGTTATACTCTTTCGCCGTTATGTAGGTTGGCGATTTTATCTCAAGTGAACTTCTTTTCAATATTTGAGCTTGGATAAACAAAAATAGGTCTGCATTGAAAAATGTTGGATTTGAAATGTAGAGCTTTTTCGTTTATCTGTCTCCAGGGTTCAGAAAAGCGAAGGGACGTTTTTTTGCAAGAAATAAGATTGAAGCCATAGGATGTTTAAATCAATACTAAAATATTGTCAAGGGCCATTTCTAAAGCAATGACCTTTAATATCCAAATTCAAAAAAAATGTGTTGTCCTCTGTGCAACTTGTGATCTAATCCGTATTTAGGGCAGGCAATTTTCTGCAGGATTCGGAAAGCATTTGGGAAGTTGAAATGCTTTACTGATATTGAAGTACAAAGAGACGGAGGACATTTCGAGGCTATCGCCCTATCGGCCGCCCTACTGACGAAAATTGTACTTGCAAAGCCACTGGCATGTTCCGCAGTAGTTTTATGCCAAAAATTGTGTAAGCTACAATTTTGGTAGGAAATTTTTACTCTACAATAGCCCAGTACAATTCTCGCCAGCAGGGTTGCCCCAAAACAGCGGTAACCGGAAAAATTACCGCGTCCTTTTCAGGAATCAGCCGCACAAATATAGAAGAGAGAAACTGCAGACGACCGCTCGCCTACCGGCGTATAACTGATTCTATATTTCTGCCATTGTTGTACTATAATTCTAGAAAAAAATGTTTTCAGACATTTAGCTCCACAAAAAACTAAAGGATATTAACCTTTGTAGCTTCCCCCTCTCAAGTTCCATTACTTTACAATGGGTTTACATTGACCACAAAACCGATCCTCCCCAAGCAAGAATAATACCTCACTGGTAAAAGTCTTAAGGTCTAAGCCTGAACAATGAATCCTTTCTTACGGTGAAGCCCTCCATCAACTCCTCACGTAATTCATGCGGTTTCGGCGTGTTATCATTTTCACGGCCGATTGTTCTCCTTTAAGGAAACTCGAAAAGGAAACCTTTCTACTCCCTACACCAGGTACCATTTACCTCTTAAGGACGCAAATCCACAACAGGTGAATACATACAAATTTCAATAGCATTAGGCTTTAGGGTTAAACTGCGATGAACACCGGCTGTGGGGCACCGGATGGTGGTGGATTTCCACAAGAAAAGGTACTCCCACGTTTGTTCTATTCGGCAACAAAAATACTCGAGGACATTAAAAGCGAACAGCAGATTTGGTATTGATTTTACATTTTCACCTCGGGTTTTCCAGCCGTAACCCCATTCTATGGACGTGCACTGATAGTGGTTGTTCTGCTCTTTCCTTTCTTTGGCGCCCCTACGGGTCGGGGAAAGCCCCACAAAAACTGATAAAACGATTTTGGTATATGATTAGAATTCCACTGACGTCGCTTTTGCCGTTTTCTTTCTCTGGAATTTCTTGCACCGTTATGAAGTGGAGGTTGCCGAATTACTGGGTATGCGATGGTGGATGGAGGGAGCAGCAATGTCTGTTTGAATCCTTCGCGTCCTCTGTCGCTCCAGTAACAAAGGTAAAATGACTGGAAAATCTGAAGGTCGTGGCCTGAAACAGGTGTAGGTATTTAGCTTAATCGCATACATGCGGCGGAAAAGTGTAAAAACTGTTGGCTCAGTTAGTTTGGCAACTTCGGCTGATCCTCCTCGAATTTGCCTGTCGTACCAAACGACCTATCTACCATTTTCCCAGGGTTGTTTACAATATATTTTCTTTTTTTTCGGAGATATTGAAGAAGCTCTTCACTGTCGGTCAATAAAATTAAAGACCGGGAAATATTTGGTTAACGTAAGGCAGTCGACTGGTAGCGTAGAATGTTGTTGACTCAAAAAATATTTTTTGAAAGGTGAGAAGCGCCAGACAGACCGCCGGCGAAACTTCAAAAGAATGGTGAGGGGGAGGTTTCGTTTTCTGTTTTCTGTTTTCATTTCAGGCCACCTCACAGCTCCTTTTTGTGCAAATTATTAAAAATATTTGGAAAAGCGCTTGTGATGGGAAGTGGAAATGGCTGAGGACTTTTAAGATGTCCTGTCTGGTTGTGTTTGCTTTGACTTGGGGACGAAATAAGACGAGAGAGAACTAATTCTACACACAAAACCGACACTTCTTTGAAGTCGGACATATCAGAACAAATTTTTTGAGAATGGGGTTGCTGTTTTCAAAAGTCTCGAATATTTCAACTTTTAATGTGGAGTAGAAATTAAGTATAATAAGAAAAAATTTAATATTATTTTTAAAGCGAAATTTAACACACATTCTAAGTGTGGTTCCTTAGAATGGACGACAAAAAAGGAGCAGGGCAGGTTTTCATGTACAATTTCCATAGAGAAACTCCTTTAGCCTTCCGCACTAATCGAATGAGAAGCCAAACTGGTAGAGGTATGTATTTATTCTTTAGATTGGCGGTTAGAGTTCAATAAACGATATTGCTGTTTTCGGCTGTTACTAGTGGGTCATTTGGGTATCAGTGTTTGGTAAAAGATTTCCTAGTTTGGAAGTTACAATATTCTGTAAGTTAAACATTTGTTTTGTATAGAAAGTACAGATTGATATCCATGAACTTCATTCTACGTTAGCAGTAAACTAATCGAAAGTTTTATACCTCAAGACTACCCATTCTTTAGAATAAACAAAAGCTCCCAAGACTTTTAATCCGTTAATTATGGAGTACTCCAAGGCTCCATTCTCAATCCAGTTTTTTTCTGCCTGTACATAAGTGACCACTGATCTTTTAGCTGCAATATTCGATATATTCCTACATTTTTTGTGGACATTGTACAGATATATCTCAGTTGGTCAATTGGGATTGATGAAAAATTGTGTGTCCAGTCCCAATAATAATTTCCAACGGCAAGTGCTCAACGAACTAATTTTTAATGTCATTAAGTCTAATTACTTGCCTGCAGGTAGATATATAGAAAAAACCTAAACTGGGAGAAGTCGAATCAAAATCTAATTAATAATAACATAACCTCGTATAAGAACCAAGTTCACCATCTGTAAAGATATCACTGCTGTTATATGGAGAAATTTGGAATTGACTTAGACAATTATGGGTGAATTCCAGCTTTTTGAGGGTTTTGTTTTGTTGTTCCTTGTTTTATATTTTACTGCGTTTTGTTTGTTCTTAGATACTTATTTAGTTCTTAAGTCCCTAAGACTTATTTGGTCTATTAAATGTCTGAGCTCCTTTATAAACTCATGCCATTCCACCGACTCATCGGTGAACTTTCTGACTGACAACTTTCTGTTGGAAAGAAGGGCAGAAGGCGTTCCATATTTCCTGGAAAAATAGCTTCAAATCATTAAGAGTAATACGTATGTATATCATTTATTTCTGAAAGAGTTCTTGATAGGACACGTGCCCTTTTTTGGATTTTCCCATAATAGAAAGGTTTCCTGCGAAATGCTCATTTTAGGTCTACATGGGTCATTCATTTTAGTGAGTATAAAGAAAAAGCATTGAGAGATCAATCATTACATGGAGTAATGAACAAGATTTTTTACTTTACCTCATAGACATTGTACCAGAATAAAGGCTCATTACCATGATTTTGAAATCATAAAAGATATAAATTTGAGTAGCATATGAGGTCAATACTGCCATAGATGGTCGACAAATTACCATAGTTGCATATAAATGAAAAAATTTGTTCAGCCTGCAGAAAAGTACTGGGTTTACTGGCAATTCGTAAATCTCCCGAAAACAACTATGATTGTTCTTACTACTACTGTTGCGTATAATGTACAAGTTTTCCTAGCCAAGGGAGGGATTAACCCTTAATTCCTAAAATTATTGCCTCCAGAATATAAACGAGGGGAAGTATAAAGACAGTGATGCCAAAGAATCTAGTCCAGCATAGTTTATTAAAGAACTGAGTACAAAATATAAAGAAACAAAAAGTAAGGTGGGTATTTGAGAAGCCCTAAAGAGTGACAACTAAGCTCAGGGGACAATCCTATTATCCGCATAGTAGAGCTTAGGCAGAGAGAAATTTTAAGGAAGGGGAAATTTGGAATTGTTATTTAACCTGCTAAATGTCCTATTTTAACAATTTTTAGTATTAGAATTTACTGGTCAGCATCTTAGTCGCTTCGTAAATTACATATTTATGTCAGAAGAATTATCACTGGTATCTAAGTAAATTATCGTGTCTTTTATTGGAACCGATTGCACGTTACACAGAGGAGTAAACCATCTCCACTACAGGCGTGGGTGGAGTGCGACAAGAATAGTAAAGAGATTTGCAAGAACATCCATATGTAAACATATGCTAAAAAATCCAAAGCCTACAAGAGGAGCAGGAAAGGTTATCTTTAGTGGGTTAAGAGAAGAGCTTGAATTCCAGTGTGATAAACTTAGCAACGGATTTATACTGCAGCAAAGAGATCACTGGGTTGTAACGAAACACTGGCTACTAACATAAATATCAGAAGAATAACAAACAACATTAGTGTTATTATTAATATTGCCAAAATCAAAATTCTGAATACGGAGAATACACGCTTATGTCTCGACCCCCTTAAATTATTAAGGATACACAGGATTATAGTAAATAACAGAACGTGATGTTTAACATTGGCGAGGGATTACGTAAGCTCACTCTCAGGAACTCCTAGCGACAACTGAAAGAGGTACTATTCCAACATATATGCAAGATAAAAAAGACAAATATAGCAATCATAAGTAAGAATTTTATAAAACATTATATTTAAAATATTCTGGTCCTTCGAGCCGGATTGCTTAGTACCGTTACTACATTGTACCTAAGTAGATCGGAGCGAACGATCTCAAGAATAATGCATATGAAATTCAAAGCATATTTAGGAGAAAATAAGGCAAACTGTATTGGCCCAAAGAACATTTTAAGGTGACCGGTGATTAGGCCATAATTTCCAAGATTGAAGATCTCGATGCAATTTCGCATAAGTCATGCCACGTTTTTGCTTTAAGGAAATCTATTCTTTAGTTCCTTATAGATTAGTGAGTGGACTTGTGTTCATCTTTCTTTCGTTCTGACGAGGTTTGTGAGAACCTTTCTTGTCTTGGCCAAGAATATCTATTTTAAACTTTCTCATTTTGTGCACCTTCATTACATTTTCTAATTTTTTCCCCTAACCCACTTTACCATCCAATGAAACTAATGTATGGAAACATAAGACGCCTGTAATTTTTGACTACATTCTAACAAGAAAAATCTCAGATGCAGGCACCAAATTTTTGCGCATGTATGTTATACTCTTGTGCAGAGTTCTATGTGGAATAGTAAACTAATTTTGGTATAATTTTCTCGTTCCCATATTATAGTCAACCACCTCATTCTTTCCAGCTTATCTATGACTGAGTACACCCATTTTGTTCGGATACAAATGAACTCGATACAAGATGACATTTAAATAGCTCCAACCCGAAATCCCTTGTAAATTAGGTGTGCCTTTCGGCGACTGAATAGCAATATATTTCGTTCACTTTACCGAAGTTCGTCTAAATTTAGAGTCCAGAATAACATATAGGTCTTTTACCCTGGTTTCAAATCAGACTCACAATCATTTCAATCATTTTTGGACGTGACATACTTGTAACCCTCCGATTCTTCCATCATAAAAAAATACTCCCTCGAAGCACTTATAAAAGATTGTTCAATTTGTTTTCCTTCTATTTACATGAGAGGGTAGTAGTTAATTTTAGTGGCATAACTCAAGGAGGAGGAGATATCGGATCCTATGCCATCTACAGTACTTTTGTATCTTTAAGCCGTAACGCATTAAGGATGATGGTGTCTTCAGTTCCTAAGATTTTACGATTCTCCAGAACACATCAAATAAGATATTCTCAATTGATTCCGAATAACTTAACCACCTGACATATCCACGTGCTCCTGACCTACTAGACAAAGCCCTCCATAATTTGACAGTAAAGTATTTTTCATCCATGTCACATGTGATCAATTCTCCATCACAATGGAAATTCCCACGCATTTCTTTACACGCTCAAGGATAAATCGAACGAATTACATTTAGCGCCCCCAAAGGTTGACAATTTTTGCCGCACTTCATCAAGTGTCTTTGGAGCTTGATGGATCCTGATTTATTCCTTTTTCACGGTACTTTTCACACAAATTCGAACGCACATATGCAAGGATAGTAAAAATAAAATACGCAAGAAGCTCCCGCCACGTTTGTACGTACGAGAAATTCCATAGAAAATCAATTTTTTGCTTGATTAAGTTATAATAGGATTCGTGCCGTAGACGGGAGCGGTGACGGGGGTCATTTTGCTTTTGGGTGATTTCACACATTTCATGGTGGTAAACGGCTGTTCTAGATAAAGTCAACGATAAAGGAGACTCCTGTGGCGGGAGTGGAGTGCGTGCGTTAATATGAAATTAAAGCTACTACTCACCTGTCATCGTAGACAAAGCCGGCATTCAAGGTGTTCAGGTATAAGACAAAAGCCAACGCGCAGCAACCCAAGCTTGTGTAATCCACGCTGAAAAGAAAAAGGATTGAGATTAATAAAAGCAGAATTATTGTTGGATTGTTTTTGGATCAAAGCATGTGAATCTCGTGGCTCTGATGAAACAGAAATTTGCTTTTTGCAGCTTAATTGAAAAATGAAATTAAACCGCGCGTGAAATTTGCACCCAAACAGACATTACAAAACCCAGGAAAAACTGGATTTACTTTAACGACCCCAGCATATGAAAGTAGAATGGAAATTTACTGGGCCTTCTGTTCATTTTTCAATCTTCCTCCTGGTGTGGGTGGTACATGCAAATTCCAGCTGAAAATAGTCAAAAATCTGCCCGAGGTGGAAGCAGTGCCGTATCCTATCGATTTAGCCAGACTAGACCGATGAAATTCGCTCAAAAGTCATGTGGAAATATATTCTGCATTGGACGGCCAATTATTCCAGTTAGCTAATTACCGGGTTAAACAAAAGTTCAACTGCCCTGACCACCCTGTGCTGGATTCGTATCCACGAGAGTCATCCGTAAGTTCGTACAAAGTGAGTTCTACAGCAAAACGTAATTGCCTATGGCAGCAAATGTGTGCGAAAAAAGCTGGATCAGCAAAAAAACTTGCCATGGAATTGGGTTCGTGTAGACAGGAGAATTGTAGAGAGCGGTGAACATCCCCACTCCGTTACATTGCAACTTTCGCAAATCAAAGCATTTGGGACGAAAAAAAGCAGGATGAAAAAGAGAAATCCCCATCGATAAGCTTGCCTGCAATAACTACCACCCGGGGGGTACTGGGGGTGCATTAATGATATTTCCGCTCGTATTGATCGAAAGTTGAAAGGGATTCCCTCAAGGAAAATTGGAAAAGCAGAAAAGTTTCGCTAGCAAATCTTACCACATTCACCAGAGGGCTACATCCGGCTGCATTGGTAGTGAACACAAGAGACAGGGATGGTTGTAGAACTCGTTGGTGTGGAGTTGGAAGCGATACTCTGGTCTTCACATTAGGACCTTCCAGGCGGAGCAATCATAAACAATTTAGCACTCGGTTTATTTGGTGTGGCTCATAACCTACTGACATAGAAATCTCTCTCCGGGTTGTGATAGCTCCTGTAAAACTAGGAACAACTTGAGTACAACCGTCTGAGGAGTTTCGTTCAATTCCTCTGGACATTCTTTGGCACTTAGCGTGAGTTCGCATCAAACTTTTCTGGTGGAGTGAAATATGAGGTCGAGGAAATTTTCACCAGATTTTTGATTCAGTACCTCACTTCCGGAAGAAATTAAATTCAATATTTACGGAAGTAGTGTATGAAATATGGTTTTAGTGATAGTTTGCCCGAATTTTATGCACTACTTTGCTCTGAAGGCGTCCCGAGGTACACTGAAGCCATCAAAAGTCTACCAGGCAAAAAGTGTACTTTATCATCAGAGGAAGAAATATGTGTCGGTCGGGTGTAATTTCCAGACTCTGAACGCTTTGATAAATGGAAGTGTTCGTACAATGGGATTTTCGCTATAAATTCCTTGAAGACTGCAAAGAAGGTTGTTAGCTACAATCACGAAAGAGATAGGGTCGTTGAAAGACGTGAGAACTTTAACAGCCAAAAGACCCGTGAACTCACGTCTAAAATAAACGCTTGCTAGTAAATGCTTGCAATTACGTGTTTATTTTGTAATGACTTTTTTATTCTACTACCGTCTATCATGTATCGGTTTATGACTTGTGCCTGGCTTCAAACGACTGAAAGAAAACTTTGTGAGTCAAAGAACGTTCTTTCACAGATGTAAAAAAGTTTTACGCACGGGAAGTTACCAAATTCCTAAATTTGATAACTTTTGACCTTCAAAACAATAGAAAAAATGAGGGTTGTTTCCGAAAATTTCTCCCAGGATGTGTGCCTCCTGCGGTGAGTAAGTCCTGCTCCGTTGCCTTGGTCGTTCCTCTCCGTATTCTTTTTGAGAATTTGGTTTCCTAAACTATGGAAGAATTCTTTCATTGCACCCATTTACAAGAAAGGCAGATCTACTACAACGAACCTATTAGAGTTCACTTCCATGGTAATATCTGGTTTTGCCAACAATCCAAAAACTGATTTTATTTATACAAATTTTAGCAAGGCCTTCGATAAACTATCTCATTTGGTCATCTTGCTTAAACTGCGGAAACTTGGATTTCCAGCCCTATTCCTGAGATGGGTTCAGTCGTATCTGTCTGATAGATAATATCAGGTGCTTTTTGGTGGCCTTCGGTCGAGAGTTATAAAAGCCACTTCTGGGGTATCTCAGGGTAGTCATCTTGGTCCTCTTATCTTTTTACTCTCCATTGACGATATGGTGCATCTATTGAGGCATTCTAATGTCTTAATTTATGCCGACGATATGAAAATCTTTCTTACATCAATGATATCCATGACTGCGCTTCTCTTCAGCAGGATTTGGATATTTTTTATTCTTGGTGTGTACACAATAACTTGGAGCTCAACATAAATATGTGAGGTCATGTCGTTTTTTAGGAAGCGTAATACTGTCAATTATGTCTACACATTTGCTGCGGACAGTATTTCTCGTGTGCAATCTCTTATTGATCTTGGAATGAAACTTGATACAAAACTTGATTTCGTTTCCCACGTTAATTATGTGCTTTTTAGAAGTAATTTCATGCTTGGCTTTATTATACGTTGGTCTAGGGAGTTCTCTAACCGGCAGGTTTCTTTGACACTATACAACTCGTTTGTCAAACCACTGCTTAAATATGCATTTCAGGTATGGAGTCCTTTCTATGCCGTGCATATCGACCGTATTGAATCGGTTCAATTGTACTTCAGGATTTATCTTGGGACGACCCTATGATCCTTCCACCTTATCCTGAGCGACTTAATCTTGTTGGCATGGTTTCGTTGAAAAAACAACGTCGCAATGTTGCCGATATAGTTTTTATTCACCAGGTCTTGATTGGGTTTACTGTCATCATTTACCTGAATGAGTAAAGTGTTAAGTTCTGCGAGTCCGAAAATGATTTATAAACTCTGTTTTTTTCAGCAGTGTAAAATCCAGTCTTTCTTGTTGGGTTCATTACGACCATGTCATAATTCAATTAAGCATTTTTTTTGGTTTCTCCAAAGGAACATATGGCAAGGTTCTGGTTTGGTTATCAGTGGTCTCGAATGTCGACCAGGATGCTTTAAAAAGTCTCAATCCTTCTTAATAGTATGTCAGTGTTTTTCTCCCCGTTGAATCCTTTTTATAGTTTCCAATGATTTGCTGGAGCACTTGTCCAATTTTTTATCAGGTTTTCTAACTGGATCTCAATAGATCAATGTGTTGTTAGATATTTGTCTGCATTACTTGAGTTTATATACTCAGATGTGTTGATCGTAACACAAGTGTGGCATTTCTATTACTTGGGGCTCAGCAATTTTAGTGATAAAGCTCTTTGGGTTTCTTTACTTTGGCTCTACTGTGCACCAAGAATTTTTGAAAGATAAAAGGATTAAACGTCCGAATAAACAAATGCCCGAGCACAGTTAAAACCAAAGACAACTTTATTTAACTGAACACTGACATGTATTTTTTAATCGATTTTTCGTCCTTTGAAGGGAAGATCCATATATCAATCCAATTGTGAGATAAAATCTTTTTAATCAACGACAATTTGTTTCAGATTTCATAAACTAGGAACAATGTTCTAGGCTCAATCTATGCATCACATGCAATTTTGTATTCTATTTTCGTGGCGTAATGAATGCTCGTTAAGAAAGTTTATACACCACTCCAAAATCGACTGCAGAACGGACTATGACAGTCGTATCGACCCTGGTTTTCTAGTGTTCATAATCAATATATGCACAGTCATAAAACTGCCCAATAAAGGAAGCAAATTTACCTATTCAAGCACTGCTCAATATACCGTCTCTGGGGATCCACTTAAATTGCTTCTGCCCGCCAAAGTAGTTCGACTGCATTAAATCACCGACCTGAACCACTCCAGCCGCTCCACAGCTCCTCCGTTCTGAGGTTGTCGTCCTTACCCGGAGCTGTAGTCTCGAGCTCGGGCCAACTAATTAAAGGTGAATTACTGTTTTCTGTCTCCTCTTATCGAACAAAAGACAAACACGACAATACCAATCAAGCTGGGGGTAAATAATGCACCAGCATATTTCGCCCGGGCAAATAAACCGTATCACATCCGTATGACAGATTGACTCCGTAGGAGGGGTTGGCTGTTGGGTGCCGGGTCCCACCGCTCATCCATCCCATAAATTAAAAGCTTTAAAGCTCGCCAGAAGACGGAGCACAGCCTCGACATTAATCTCAGATGGCTGCATGAGCCCTGCGCTCTTCCTCCTTCGATCCACTACGAAAAATCAATGAATTTTAGGAATTTTAATAAAAGCCCACTTTTGCTATACTTATCCCTCTGCTCCTTTCACATTCACCCCTAAGTCTAAGCGCAAGAATCAAGTAAGTAGGGAAGACGAAATTCTAACTGTGTAGACGGGGTCCGCAGTTAAGCGGGGTGGCTACAGAGTACAGGAGAGAGCATGAGAGTAGTTCCCTTTTGAATAAGTTTTTTCCTTTGCTGTGATTTAATCAAATGGAAGAGCACGAAAGACTTCTTGTTCCTTTTGCCATCATCCCTCGATAGATTGTCACTCTAAAAGTGATTGCCATGGGAGCAGAGTGGGACAGGACGGGATTTTTTCTCCTCTCGTGGGTAGCAAGATTTAATATCGGACTTATCAGTTATACTTTCCTTTGCGGAAATTGAAAAGGATTTCTGAGATTTAAAGAAAAAAAAATAGAAGTTTTGATGAAGTTTACAGATAATACTGGAATGAAAGCCTTCGGGTTGCTGTGCGCTTTTCGCTGGCATTAGAGCGCTTTAATAGCAAGGTGGGATGATTGTAATTCGGGGAGGGGAATTATGTAAATTTTTTAAAGGGCATTTGATTTAAGGGTTTCACAATGTTTTTGAGTAGCTCTTAAAGTTTTTTTTTTTCAATTTCCCTGAGGAGTTTTTCAATCAAACCGGAAAAGTCCTTTGGGATGGGCACAGATGGAAATCTCCTTTCTATAAAATAACTGTTAACAATCACTTCTTGATTGAATTGTAGATTATTCCATCTATAATTTAATTTATAGGATTTCTCTTGCAATAAGAGCATTCAGATTACAGATTAATAAGTTAAGTAGTGAAGGCCCCGGAAGGGTGCCCTGTGGAACTCCATCATCACGGAAATATATTCTTTTCGCATTGATTTAACAACAACTGCCAAACTAACAATTGTTTGAATCATGTAGAAATTGATGGAAGCGATCTTCTCAGACGTATACTTAGGATGTGGGAATGTAGTGCTGGAAATTGACTATAATTTTCAATCATGGTTATGATATCAAAATGCGGTGGAACAGTACTACTTTCAGCATATTCTGGGAGAAGCTAAAAGAAACTATCTAATCTTAAAGATCATTTTACGCTGCCAAGAGTGAACATCTGTGTTCCTTGGCAACTATTCGACTAATAATCATAGATTCTTTATTAATACACTCACATTCTAATAACTCAGAATTGAAGAAGGATACTTGCATGAATGGGATACAGGTGTCCAGCTCATTTTTCCTGCAGCTTTCGGAGTCGGAGACATTTTGATCGCACACGTTTTAACTGCTCTTTTCATGAAACTCCACTATATGATTTTTTTAAAGGATAAGAACTGTATGTGGTAAGGTGTACGAAAACAGCACTGCAAGGAATTTACTAGAGATCTGGCAAAAATCACAATGAAGTAACATTCGATGATCTAGAGACTCTACATTAGAATTATTGTCTAGCCGCCAATCACCATAAAAACCTTCGTTCGATTCGAACTCTACCAAGCGTGAACACTGCAGTGATTCCAGATTCATAAGACATGCGCTTGAGGAATGCCTGGCTGCCGTAAGACACAACCAGCCAATTTGGTGAGTCCTTTATTACAAAAGAGGAGTGTTAGTTTCATTATAAAATGACTGGGTTTGCAGGTAGTTCATTAATTCACTGTTGGTCTAAATACCTCCTGTACAGCTAACTAAGTAAGGTTTGGGAATATATCCAGCCATGATGGAATCATATTGGAATCAATACTTTCACAGTGACGTGATTACTATTTGAAGAATATACCCCTTTTCCATTCTTCTTCCGATCATATTTCCTATGAGTTCCTTGCGAATTATACGAAAGGAAGAAGAAAATTTATCGGTCACAGATAGAGACGGCTTATTTATTTAAAATGCCAAGGTATAAAGGACACTGAATATTGCAAAAGTTTACTATTTAGACCAATAGCAACCACCGAATTACTGATCTGTAGTCTATTAATAGATAGGAATGTAAGGAGTTAAACATATTCATCTGGGCATATAACTCTGTAAAGTGTAGTAATAAAACTGCTTTCCGAATTTTTCGTGATATGTTCGTTTAGACCAAATAGCAACACACTGGTCAACATTTAAAAGTACTGAAGTATTCATATTTTTAAAAGTTTATTTTGTGTTGAGCTAGAAATTGGAAAAAGGCATTCTTTTAATTTAGACCAAATTATTGGTATAATCAAAAATAGTCTAAAACATGCAAATTGGTACAAAATGCTTCAAACTCTCCCAGCCAGCTAATTCCCAGGCTACAATCATCCACATTATTACTTACAGAAACTGCATCTGCAACAATTGTTCGACAAACAGAAAACTCAAAATGTTCACTCCGCCTCCCTTCAGTGTCCAGAAGTCCATACAAAACACTTAAAAGTTCCGTTATCATAATTAAATATAAAACTCCAAGTTCGGAATAGTTCTCTAAAAGCTCATTAAGATATTTCCGTAGGATTATGACCATTATTCCAGCATCAAGGCGAATTATTCTTCGAAATTCACGCTTGAGCAATTTCCCAAGTGCTCGCAAAACAAAGACCTATTCAAAGTTGCTCTGTAGTTCTGTGCTCTGGTGGTCCCCAATTCGGTATCCGACCTACCCCCACCAGCAGTGCCAACAAGCAATTCGGAATGCACACACAATATTCATTCACAAAATTATGCACATGGTTTGGTAGGACCTGGGAAAATCCTGCAGGATCCTAATGAATTTAATGAACGATGAACTCTTCACAATTCGGGTGCGGAGTGCGAGTCGAGCTGAGCGAACACCGAGAAAACATCCTAACGACCGCCCTTAGCCTGGGCTTATGAAATATTTGGTGTGTCGCTGTCGTCATCATCGTCGTTATTATAGTAGTCGTCGACCGCTTTAATTTTATTGTTTCCTTCTTGCTGTTAACCTTGACGAAATTTCCGTTTGAGAGGACTTAATTTGGTGATGCTGGCTGGCGAGCAGGGCTGCCAACTGCTCTCAGTCAAATTAAATTGGATATCTGGCTGCCATCCACCGCTGAGAACTGCTTAATTGCTCCGGATAATTAGCTCATTTTGCTCCTTCTTTGATCATTAGAGATCTGATTCTTACAATAGTCACGTTTGCTTGAGTTTGCTGTCAAATATTTAAAAAAAAGTGGGGGGGGGGGTTCATGCCCGTTTCACATCTTCCTCATGGATCTGTTCTTGTCCTGTGGGATCTATTTAAGTTTTTGCGGTGACTAGATGCACTGAGGGAACAGCTCTTCTGCTGGGCACCCATTTCACATGCAATTGTCACACACAAAGCAAAAAGAACTCTAACAAACGACTTTTTAAGGGATCCGAACTCTCCGACCAGGGAGAACATGCATGTTGCTGATCCGGCGGTATTATTGGATGCAGTGTCTTTGCCAGAAGGGTAGGAGGCGGGGGGAAGGAATAAATAAATGCGTCATGAGCCAGTTAGCCACACATGAGTGATCTAATGGTCGATGTAATCACATTGGCAGGCAGGCATGTACGTTGCATAACGCTTTCAGCACTACATAAATTCTTCAAAGGGAACAAGCGCATTCACCGAACAGCAGGCAGAACAGGAACAGAACCGGCTACCTGTCCCTCAGTTCCCATCAAGACACAACTTGGACCACAGTCGGAGGAGACACTTTCATTTAAAATTTCCCTCGAGCAGATTTTATCTTCAGTTTTATGTCACCGAGTATGAAGTGTAATTATTTAGAGGAGTCGGAATGCAGGACTCCTTCAGGCGGAAAGGACTCTAAATAAAGTGAGCAAAACTTTTGCATAAATACTCCAGGGGTTTAGGGCTGGGCCAGCGGCAGGGGGTGGTGCTACCCTCTTAGTCTAACTTTGTATCCATTATAAATTTTTTAAGATCTTGCAAATTTTCTTTGAAATTAGAGCGTCGCGATAAGAAAGTAACGAGAAAATGACATTTTTGTGAAATTAGTTTACCCAGGAGTTGTGAGTAGTTTGTCAGGCACGGAATTATGAATGGCACGGGGAACGTATCTAGATAAGGCAAAATGCAGAACAGTGCTGGATTTAATTTAGATGGGATTTCCTTGTTTAAGGCAATATAGACGGGGTAATCCTCTCAGTCGATTCTCTTTACAAAGTAATTTTCTTAATGAGGACTCGTGGGGGAACTGACTGCTAAGGAGGTCACTAAAAGGGATTTATTCGATGCTGCCAACGATGTACTTAGACTTTCCAGCAGTATTTGTTAGCAGTACAAATTTACTAAACGATTATTACTTATTGAATTTTGAAAGTATGCAATTTTGTACAAGAAGTGGATGGGTACAGGTTGCTTTTCATCTTTTTAGGGAATGTACAATAAGAAGAAATTTTTAGTACGTACGATTTAGTACAGCTCAATATAACAATTTTAATCGAAGTTAATATCCCTTCATTGAGTTTGGTTGACAGACAGAAGAATGAAGATATCTCCAAAATAATGAAAATGCTTTTCCACTTTCGTACGGAAATTTGAAACAAAATCTTTTTTTAGAATTTCCTAGAATCAGAAGGATCTTTCCTGGCAAGAACCGTTTATACTTTTAACGGAAGATAGAAAATAGGAGTAAGTAATTTCTACTTGTCGCCATAACCGATTTACAAAATTAAATTTTGCTGATATCGAGTTCCTCTAAAGTGGAAAATTCAATCAATTAATTGACGAAAATGGAGGGGAGGGAACCAACTTTTCAAAATGGACTGAAATTCGAAGGAAATTTCTTCATTAATAAAATAAACAGAAAGACGGTGAAAGGGAGAAACCTGGAGACAGCCTTGTGGTACTAAAATTAACTTTTTTAGATTATGCTCATCATCAAATCGAAAAAAAAATGATTTGAGAAATTTACGAGAAGGTAAAAACGATGAGAAGAGTACGGGATCTGTTATGCAAATAATCACGACAATAATTGGTTTCGTAGAACTGAGATGAATATATTCAGCAATGGGAACGGTGATTTATTTGGATATCGATGGTTAAGGTAATTTTTCTGACATAAATTGTACTTACGAAATCACTGGGATTTTGCATAGCAAAATTTCAAACTAAAAACTGTGCGTATTTTGCAACATTTGTCAGGATAAATAATAATTCCCAATCTTCTCTTCCCCAAAAATTCCTTTCGCCTAAACAGTGCTGTGTACATCATAAGGTAGTCCTCTGAACTTAGACAATACCTTAAAAAAGCTGACGAATCTGGTAAAATAAACTCCAGATTCGGTTGCAACATTTGTCAGGTTTGCCATAATTTCATGCAATTCCACTTGAGTGCACGAGAGTTCGTCCAATTCGGACGAGGAGGCCACGAAAAATTCGTTAGCCAGGAAGAAACTGATGAAGCGAAATCCAAACACAAACGTTTCTCACGGAGAAATGCCCCTCCTCCAAAACATACTAAGGCAGGTGTCCCCAAAAGAAAGGACTCTGATGGAGAGAGCAACCCTTCTCGTGTTATCACTTTTCTAAAATCGTTATAGTAGCTCACATTAAATCTTGAAAGGACAACAAGCAAAAAGGCCATTCTGGGAGCACGTCTGGAAGTTGTCTATTAAACATGGAACTAATAGAATATGTAGCGAAACACTGGGGTTTCCTTAACTAAAAGAAAGTCACATTCAACTGAAAAATATATCCAACAACTGCTTATCGCACTATATAACAAATAAATCCTGTAAGAAAGTTGAGTGCAACCTCGCGTTGAGGTCACAGAAAATTTTAATGAGGATCATCAAAAGTCAACTTTTGGAACACTCAAATTATGAGCTAAATCCAAAGGACAATATATTTCGTAGGAAGTCTTCATATACTCCAGATTGATAACTTCCCCAGAAAGTCACTTGTCCCAGTTATTTTTTCTGCTTGGCAATATTTTCACTTTAATTAACAAAATCTGATCCCATATCTCGTCCGAATCCTTATCTGGGATTTTAATTATGTGCAGTGCTCTTCCAAAGAGAATGGTTCTGAGGATTTTCAATTAATAGTACTCTGCTCCAGTGCTTCACTACCATAGCAGAGCAGAATCTATCAATTAGAGCCAATACAATAATTGACAAAGCCCATTAATGACGGTTGACGTCCTCACAAAGGGGCACTATATTCACGCGGCATGTTCATTCTGTTACCTGTTTCCGGTGTTACCTAGCACCGCTTATAATTAACATCAGGTCAGCCTGTGTGAGGTGCTCCAATTAAACAATATTTCCTGCAGACATGGGAATATGATTCCACACCTTCCAGACCTTTTGTCTTCTATCTTCCATCATATCCATCAGCATCTGGGAGTGAACTCAAAAGGAACCTGAGTTGCATTCAACTATTTGACCTGATGGACCACAGCAGCAGTCCTTCGACCAACTCATGTCGTGGTTGATGTTGCCATTTATCATGGAGCATCCATTCTGAACTTGATGTCGTTATAATTTGCGCCTTTGAACCAAACCCGAATCCCTGAAAAACTCTCAATGTAGAATCGCGCTTGAATTAGCAATTTCTTGCCGGAGTTTCTTGCCGTCAGCCAAGTTTGTCTTCTGTCAGTTTCTGGAGCCCTTAATGCGCCTTTTTGCACTAAAGTCCACTTTGTGGCGTAGCTTCTCTAATTTCTGCACACTGCTGGTGGTACTCAGATTTGAGGAGGTGGTATTGGGGATGAAGGCCAAAGGATCCAAACCATCCAGACGA